>JAJQKJ010001285.1:0-220246 GCA_029574335.1 Rana kukunoris | reverse complement strand
GGGGGCAGGATCATGGGGGTCCCCTTTGTTAAAGGGTTGTTCCAGATTCCGATAAGCCCCCCGCCCGCAGAACCCCCCACAACCACTAGCCAGGGGACCCCAAAACACCCTCCCCATGTTGAGGGCATGTGGCCTGGTGCGGGTTCAGGAGAGGGGGCCGCACTCTGGCCCCCTCTTTTCTGCGGCCGGCCAGATTAACGTGCTCAGAAAAGGGTCTGGTGTGGATTTTTGGGGGGACTCCACGCCATTTTTTTTTTACGGCGGGGTTCCCCTTAATAACCATACCTGAAGGGCCTTGTAATGGAATTTGGGGGGACCCCCACGCTATTTTTTTTTAAATGAATGAATTCTCTCAGAATTGCCAGGGCCGACAATTCATTATAGCCGCGAGTCAGTTTTAAATGCCTTTTTTCCTTCAGAATGTCATTTTGTGCAGGGACAGTTCTATGTACGGGAAACATGTGCTTTTTCACATGCTGACTTTACACCCCCCCCCCCCCAGGTACAAAATTTAAAGGAATATTTCACTTTTATTGTTTCACTTTAACCACTCTCCTTCATGTAAAAATTATATTTTCTTCCTTGAAAATTAGTCAGGACCCCCAAACATTATATATATTTTATTAGCAGACACCCTAGGGTATAAAGTGGCGGTCCATTATTTTTATTTTTTTCCAACGGTATTTGCACAATAATTTTTCAAACGCCTTTTTTATTTTTGCCCAAAAGAAAAAAACGGTTTCAGGAATTAAAAAATAACAAAGCAGTAAAGTTAGCCTAATTTTTAGGGATAATGTGAAAGATGATGTTACGCCGAATAAATAGATACCTAACTTGTCACGCTTTAATATTGCGCGCACTCATGGAATGGTGCCAAACTTCGGGACTTAAAAATCTCCATAGGAGACGCTTGATTTTTTTTCAGGTTACCAGTTTGGAGTTACAGAGGAGGTCTAGTGCTAAAATGATTGCTCTCGCTCTAATGCACGCGTCAATACCTCACATGTGTGGTTTGAACGTTTTTTTCATATGTGGGCGGGACTTACATGCGTGTTCACTTCTGAGTGCGAGCTACTAGGGACAGGGGCGTTTACATTTTCTATTTTTTCACGTAATATTATTCTTTTTGCACTTTTTTGTCCCTTTTTTATCACTTTTATTCCTATTACAAGGAATGTAAACAGCCCTTGTTATAGGACTAGTGTGTGAAAGGTCCTCTTTATGGAGAGAGGCGGGGTCAATAAGACCCCACACCTGTCCTCCAGGCTGAAAAGCTTGGGATTGAAAAAAAAGACACTGATCTCATGCTTTCAGCCGTGAACATGTTCGTTCAGCACAGTGGTGTAGTGGATAGCACTTTTACCTAGCAGCGAAAAGAGTCACTGGATCGATTCCCGCCCGTAACACCATCTGCCTGGAGTTTGCATGTTCTCCCTGTGCCTGCTTGGGTTTCCTCCCACAGTATAAAAACATGCTGTAAATCGGATCCTGTCTAAATAAGCCCTAATATGCAGTAGTATATTTAGGTTTTGTGCTGTCCCTAGGTCTGACTAAATGTCTGCACCTCAAAATGACCCACCCCTCCTGTCAAGGCCACACCCTGTTTTTTTATGACCCGCCCTGGAATTTTCAGGACACACACACTGGATTCCCTTAATTTGCATAGTTTTTCTCTCACTTCCTGTTTGGCTATGGGGCAGGAAGTGAAGGCAAATCTCCCCAAGTGGACAGGGATAATACAAAATAAACTGACAGGGCCTATAACCCTCCCTCCCTCACTCTATCCAAAATGAAAGGAAAAAAAAGTGTTGATTATAGTTCTAGTTTAAGCACAAATGTCTGATAATTTTATTGAGAGGCCTAAGAAAATATAACCATGCCAATAGGCCAGGATACAGCATCGCTAATATGTATGAATGTGTGTTAGGGACCCCCACAGACACCACCCAATGTTAAATAAACAAATTTCTTGATTTGCAAATAAGTATTATCTGCTCATTTTTGTTGGGAATGCCTGCACCCTGATAGGGTGAAAACACCTCACAAATGTTGTCACTTTCTACTTCAAATTCATTCACTTCCTGTCACATAGCCAAACACGAAGTGAGGGTAAAACCTTACTAATGTCTTTTGTTGGGGACACACAGATCAATCTAACTAGTTTCCCATATATGTAAAGGCAAATCCACTTTGCACTACAAGTGGACAAGCACGGAAAAAAAATTGGCTTCTACAGGATTGGATGTTAAAACCATCAGTGCTTCCCTTATGATTTTCAGCAACTACGCTTGTACTGCAGAGTGGCTTTGCCTTTACTAAACTCCAAGCTAACTAATCATTTGGGGTGTACACAGCAGTGCAATTTGCTTAATGGGGACACTTTTTAGATTGACCTGTGTCCTCAAGAAAAGACATTGGTAGGGTTTTAACCTCACTTCCTGTTCAGCTGTTTGACAGGAAGTGAAGCCAATTTTAAGAAAAAGGGACACAAAGCCCAACCCACAAAACACAAGCATGGGTTCTAACACTCACTTGGCTTCCCTCAAACACCCACAATTAGAATATGATTGTCTTGCGCTAGATTTAAGCACAGTGGTGTAAATCAGCACTTCAAGCCTGTCCACCAATACACCCTTTCCCCACACACACACAACAGGCCATGGGCCAGATTCAGGTAGATCAGAGCATCTTTGCTCCAGAGTAACGCTTCTCATTTACGTTACTCTGACGACCCTTTCAGCGCAAGTACTGTTATTCACATAGCAGTTGCGCGTAAACTTGCGCCAGAGTAACGATAATGCGCTGGCGTAACCCGACGCAAGGGGAAGTGGGTGTGATCATATGTAAATGATGGGCGGAGCCCAGCGCAGAGGCTTACGTTCAGCGCATCAACCACGGAGCATGCGCAGTGAGTGAGGCTCCACTCGCCCCTTTTGTGCGCATGCTCACAACTTCCGTCGGCACCACTTCACGGGAAACGTCAGCGCGTTGGGCGTTTAAATGCGCCCGTAGAAGCGCCATTCCGGCACTAAAGTATATCCTGCTCCCCCTCCCCGCAGTGATGTTACTTTTGTTCTGAGATGGCTGCTCCCGTTCCCCGCAAACACACAGGAGAAAGCTGAACTCTAAAGGCCAGGAGCTGTCAGCCGTCATCTCGGCTATGGAGACCTATGATGTCTTCCTCCATGGCTGTAAAATTTGACAGACAAGCATGGACAGAGTTGTTGTCCTGCAAGTGGGGGTGCTCAGCTAGCTCCTATCGTCGGTAACACTGCTGTAGCTGCTCTCTGCTGACCTCTGACCGTCTGGAGTAAAGATAAAGCAGCCTTTTGTAGAAATAACTTTGCGCCGGACGGACGAGATACGCGCGGCGCATGTAGCCAGCGTATGGTGCTAATCCGTTCGTGAATTGGGAAAAATCCCTCATTTGCATATTTGCAGGGGAAGTCAATAGGCGCGACTGATGCGCCCAGCGAAATTAAGCGCTGACGATACTCTGGCGTCGGAACGTTCCGCCGGTCGCAAATGACCCGTTATTGGGCGCATCTAGTTTGGTGGGTACGGGCACATAGAAATGACGGCGCATCTTCACAGTTACGCGGCGCATATCAAAATACTCCAGCGCAAGTGTTGCTGAATCTGGCCCCATGTTTGCAAGTTTTCCTTCATCTTGCACATGTGCTTTAAAAGACAGTCTGGACAGCAATTCTTGATAAGATAAATCCACAAAACATGTCCTGCCGGGGGTATTTGAGGACTGAGAACCACTGCAGTAAAAAGGAAACAATACTTACCACTCTTTCCTTTCCTGGTGGTAAAACATGGCAGCAAACATTTCATGCATACACACCAGGAAAGAATCTTAGACAAAAATGACACCTGATTGTTAAGGCCAAAACTATTTCAGCTGCAGCTGTCAAAATTCGTAGCATGAAAAAGTAACAAAAAACAAACTTCAAAATTTGAAAGTAATTTTATTGGTCAACAAAACAAGGAAAGCAAAAAAAAAACACACACACAAAAACAAAAATAAATGTAAAAATTTAAAATATACATAGGTTAATTTCAGACAGTAAACGGAATATGGTTTATGCTTTGGAAATAACAGGATAGACCCACAGACAGGATTGAAACAGTCACATCTTCAGAAATAGTTAGCAAAATGATGCAGCAGAGAAATACATCAAAGTGGACATCATTAAATAAAACACATTGCCAAAAAAAAACCTTGCTCAAAAAACATCATAACGACCCAGCCTACCCCCTCCCAGGGCAGCTGACAAGTGCTTCTTAACATGCTTTTTTAAACATGTGTGCTCAGGCCGGCTTAGGTGTTCAGCAGGCACCCTGTGCAAGCTAATCCCTGTGGCGCCCCCCCCCCCAAAATGGCCCTGTAAATTAAAGTATAGGGTGGTATTGGGTCGGGCGGCTGGGGCGATATAGGGCAGGTTGGGGTAATATACGGCAGGTTGGAGTGGTATAGGGCAGGTTGGAGTGATATAGGGCAGGTTGTGGTGGCATAGTGCAGGTTGCGGTGGCATAGGGCAGGCTGGGGTGGTAAAGAGCAGGTTGCGGTGGCATAGGGCAGGTTGGGGTGGTATAGGGCAGGCTGGGTGGTATAGGGCAGGCTGAGGTGGTATAGGGCAGTTTGTGGTGGTATAGGGCAGGTTGGGGTGGTTTAGGGCAGGCTGGGGTGGCATAGGGCAGGCTGGGTGATATAGGGCAGACTGATGTGGCATAGGGCTTGGTGCCCTGCTCACACCTCACACCACTGAACGGACTTGGGAAACAGCGCGGCGGCTGTGAGCTGCAGAGAGAGACACCAACAAGGGGGAGGAGAGCACTGTGGCGCTTGAGCGCACCCACCTCTGTGGCGCCTGGGTGAACTGCTCCCCGCCTAAGATCGGCCCTGATGTGACTCACATTCTGCAAGCTGTGATGGCCGCACAGCGCCCCTGTTGCCCATAGCGCCCTGTGCGGCCGCACAGCTCGTCCCCCCCAAAGGCCGGCCCTGTGTGTGCTAATGAAGCAATTGGAAACACATGAACAAAGTTTAGTCTCTAGTTTGGGTGAGCTTGTAACTGGTTACACCTGGCAAGGATGTCCTTAAATTACTAGCCCAAAGAGCATGCTCAGAGACATCCAAGTGATTTTCACCCAGAAAAAGCAACCTCAAAAATTCTAAGTGGCTGGGCATGCTCAGTTCAGCAGACATGCAGAAACATAACCAAAGATGCAATCGCAGCTGTAAGCATGAGATATGTGTTTTTTTCCCCTGAACTCATGCTTTCCAGCCTGAAGGGGAGGTCTTATTGAGTTATTACGTAACAAAAATAAATAACAATAATTAAAACGCCCCTGTCCCTAGTAGCTCACACTCAGAAGCGAACACACATGTAAGTCCCGCCCACATATGTAAACACCGTTCAAACCACACATGTGAGGTATTGACACGTGCGTTAGAGCGAGAGCAATACTTTTAGCACTAGACCTCCTCTGTAACTCTAAAGTGGTAACCTGTAAAAAAAAAACAAGCGTCGCCTATGGAGATTTTAAAGTACTGAAGTTTGGCGCCATTCCATGAGTGTGTGCAATATTTAAAGCGTGAAAAGTTAGGTTTCTATTTACTCGGTGTAACATCATCAACACATTATTGCCAAAAATTGGGCTAACTTTACTGTTTTGTTATTTTGTAACCACTTGAGCCCCGGACCATATTACTGGTCAATAACCGGGCCAGTTTTTGCGATTCGGCCCACAAATAGAGCTTTTTTTTGGTGGTATTTGATCACCCGTTTTTTTTTTTTTTCGCTATAAACAAAAATAGAGCGACATTTTTTTTTAAATTAATCTTTTTTACTTTTTGCTATAGTAAATATCCCCAAAAATATCTTAAAAAAAACTTTTTTTTCCCCTCAGTTTAGGCCGATACATATTCTTCGACACATTTTTGGTTCCAATAAATCGCATTAAGTGTTTATTGATTGGTTTGCTCAAAAGTTATTGCTTCTACAAAATAGGGGTTCGTTTTATGTCATTTTTATTAATATTTTTTTTACTAGTGATGGCAGCGATCAGTGATTTTAATCGGTACTGCATTATTATGGCAGACACATCGGACACATTTTTGGAACCATTGGCATTTTTATAGCGACCGATGCTATAAAAATGCATTGCTTACTATAAAAACGTCACTGGCAGGAAAGGGGTTAATACTAGGGGGCGAGGAAGGGGTTAATTATGTTCCCTGGGTGTGTTCTAACTGTAAGGGGGGTGGGACTGACATGAGGAAATGACAGATCGCTGTTCATACATTGCATGAACAGATGATCAGGCATTTCTCCCCCTGACCGGACCGGGAGCTGACCATGAAGGGGAACTGGTCTGGAACATAAGGGGTTAAACCTATGCCGAAAAAACTGCGTGGGGTTCCCCCCAGATCCAGACCAAACCCTTATCCAAGCACGCAGTCTGGCCGGACAGAAATGGGGGTGGGGACGAGCGCATGCCCTCAACATGGGGGAGTGTGTGCTTTGGGGGAGGGGGGCGCAGCTCCCCCACCCCAAAGCACTCATGTCCCCATGTCGATAGGGACAAGAGCCTCTTTCCGACAACCCTGGCCGTTGGTTGTCGGGGTCCGGCCAGACTGCGTGCCTGCGTGAAAACAGGTCGGGGATTCACATGTGCTGCTTCACGCAGCACAATTACGGGTACGCCGATTGGTATTTACCAAGATTTTCCTGGCGTACTGACAAGGCGCACGTGAATCCCCGAAATTGCCATGTACGCATGCTCAGTATGCAAATGAACCTCCCGATGTTCAGGTGTACTGTGCAAGTGTACAGGATCGGTTCCCAAAAATCACTTTACCTTTCAATTTGGTCTGCAACACACAAACAAACACATGTCACTACAATTCCCCACATCACCCCACCCCCCCAATAAACTCCCGCCCAAATCCCCTCTATTTACATTTCTAAATGCCGTACGCCAGGTCTATACAGGCGCTCCATGCGCCCTCTCCTGGGCGCACTAGACATTTTTGTAAATAAAGAAATACACTGCACTGCCAGCGTATTTCTTTAGTAAATGTCAAAACGGCTGATACTCCTGCCTGTGCGCCATAAATCAGGCTTGGTAAATCAGCCGCATAGACTTTATGGTATGCCATATTTGTCACATCGTTTTAAAAGGTTTTTATTTAAGAGAATTTGGATCAAACAGTAAGCATAAAAGCATCATGTGACACCTATATGAAACCTTTATTAAAAATAGTAAAGTTTGGTCTCACAAGCCTATTTTATAGCATTTATCATATAAATGTTATGCAGGAAGGAACCTGCTCAACCCTCAGTGCACAGAATAAATCCCTGTATTAGGTTCTGTTAGAGAGCATGCGGCCGCTGTCTCTACTGTGCATCACCGTCTTCCTGGATGCTCTTTTACAAGTCAATAATAAATGTTTTTGAGCACCAGGTTTTACTGATTTTAATAACAGTTTCATAAAGGTGCAACACAATGCTTGTGTGTTTTTTGTTTGTTCTAAAAGCATATAAAGATTTCCAGTCTGGAGAAGCAGTAAAGTCATAGACACTGTATTAGGATGAAATACAGCGGTGGATACTGTGTATTGCAATCACAAATATTAAAGAGAACTTTTACCTGGAAGTATGGGCCAGGGAGTGTATTTGCTCTTTAACTACAATATTAGCCTATATGTACATATCACTTTGCAACCAGATAATAGTCTGTTCTCTTGCATTCCAGGATAGCTTTAACTGTTTTGTTATATTTCTTGACTTCCTTATCTGTGTTTTTTGGGTTTTTGAGCTACCTAAATACATGTAACAGCTATTGTTCTTTATTAAAATGCATTAAAGAATTTAGTTTGAACATCCTCATTACCACTTACAATCAGTGTTAGTGATTATTTCCTCTTTCCAATTAATCAAACATCGTTGACAGTGCTAAAATGTTAAAATTGCCTATGTTAACTTTCCCTGCAGTCAATCTATTCTTTTCAGCAACACATAATGGCTTTTCTGCAGGTGGCTATTGAAAGAAACACAAAGAGAGAATTAAATAAAAGTACAGCCCATTTCTGGGACATCATCTATTTGATGCTTTCAAGCTTGTAATAAAAACGTTACACTTTTTAAAATGAGTTTGAAATGCAAAACGGCCCATACAATAGCAGATCTGCCAGCTTGGCTGTGCTGTCGAACAGAAATACCTCTGTACTTTCTAGACTTACATACAGTAAGCAACACTGCTTTTGGGGGTTGATTTGCTAAGTTAATATAGAATTTTTACTTTGTTGGTAAAGGACCTTGCCCCTTTTTGCGATTCGGCACTGCGTCGCTTTAACTGACAATTGGCGGTCGTGTGATGTGGCTCCCAAACAAAATTGACGTCCTTTTGTTCCCACAAATAGAGCTTTCTTTTGGTGGTATTTGATCACCTCTGCGCTTTTTTATTTTTTGCGCTATAAACAGAAGTAGAGCAACAATTAAAAAACAATATATTTTCTACATTTTGCTATAATAAATATCCCCAAAAAATATATAAAAAAAATATTTTTTTTTTCGGTTTAGGCCGATACATATTCTTTGACACATTTTTGGTTCCAATAAATTGCAATAAGCGTTTATTGATTGGTTTGCGCAAAAGTTATAATGTTTACAAAATAGATAGTTTTGATGGCATTTTTTTGAATATTTTTTTTTTACTAGTAATGGTGGCGATCAGTGATTTTTTTTCATGACTGCGACATTATGGCGGACACATGGGACACTTTTGACACATTTTTGGGTAACCTGTATGGGGCACTAAAGTGGTTAAGTGTGACCTAATTTGTGTTTCTTACTGTATGGGGGCGTGGCTGGGCATGTGACATTACTGATCGTCATTCCCTATGACAGGGAACAGACGATCAGTGACAGGATCATAAGGAAGCACAGGGAGAGGTTTGTTTACACTTACCTTTCCCCATTCTTCCTCTCTGTGACCCGATCGCGGGACACCGGCGGCGATCAGGTCCCGCGGTCATGGTGCACAGGACCGGGTCACTCACAACCCACGGCTGGGCTTCTTAAAGGGGACGTACCTGTACGTCCATGTGCCCAGCCGTACCATTCTGCCGACATAAATAGTCGTGCGGTGGTCCTTAAGGGGTTAAAGGGGTTGTAAAACCTTGTGTTCTCACCTTAACCACTTAAGACCCGGACCAATACGCTGGCAAATGACCCAAGGGGTTTTTGCGATTCGGCACTGCGTCGCTTTAACAGACAATTGCGCGGTCGTGCGACGTGGCTCCCAAACAAAATTTGCGTCCTTTTTTTCCCACAAATAGAGCTTTCTTTTGGTGGTATTTGATCACCTCTGCGGTTTTTATTTTTTGCGCTATAAACAAAAATAGAGCGACAATTTATAAAAAAATGCAATATTTTTTACTTTTTGCTATAATAAATATCCCCCAAAAATATATAAAAAAACATTTTTTTTCCTCAGTTTAGGCCGATACGTATTCTTCTACATATTTTTGGTAAAAAAAATCGCAATAAGCGTTTATCGGTTGGTTTTCGCAAAATTTATAGCGTTTACAAAATAAGGGATAGTTTTATTGCATTTTTATAAATTTTTTTTTTTTACTACTAATAGCGGCGATCAGCGATTTTTTTCGTGACTGCGACAATATGGCGGACACTTCGGACAATTTTGACACATTTTTGGGACAATTGTCATTTTCACAGCAAAAAATGCATTTAAATTGCATTGTTTACTGTGGAAATGACAGTTGCAGTTTGGGAGTTAACCACAGGTGGCGCTGTAGGGAATGTGTGCCCTAATGTGTGTGTTTACAACTGTAGGGGGGTGTGGCTGTAGGTGTGACGTCATCGATCGCGTCCCCCTATTACAGGGATGACGCGATCGATGCTCCGGCCACAGAGAAGCACGGGGAAGCCGTGTGTACACCCGGCTCTCCCCGTTCTTCCGCTCCAGGGACGGATCGCCGCACTGCAGCGGCGATCGGGTCCGCGAATCCCGCGGTCCCGGTCCTGGAGCTTCGGACCGGGTCACGGGCGCGCGCCCGCGGGCGCGCTCCCGCGACCCACGGCTGGGTACTAAAACCAACGTATATATACGTTGATGTGCCCAGCCGTGCCATTCTGCCAACGTAAATGTGCAGTAGGCGGTCCTTAAGTGGTTAATGTATCCTATGCATTAAAGTGAAAAAACACCTGGTAGCGACCAGCCCCCTAGCACCCCCGTTTTACTTACCGAGCCCCGTATTTCACTTGTGGGGACACGCTATCCCTTTCTCCATGGGGTCCCGGCTCTCGATTGGATAGATTGATAGTAGCCAAACTATTGGCTCCCGCTGCTGTCAATCAAATCCATTGAGGCAGGTGCTTGAGAGTGGGGCAAGTCGATATTTGTGTCTATGTGATGCAAATGCTGGACCCGGAAGCGTGCCCACAAGGTAATCCCCCCGGGAGAGAGCTTATCCTAGGTGGTTATCTAATGCGGGGAGGAGCCATGAGAGCCGCTGAGGGACCCCAGAAGAGGATGTTCAAGGCCACTATGTGCAAAACGAGCTGCACAGTGGAGGTACAGTAAGTATGATATGTTTGTTATTTAAAAAAATAAATTAAATGAGCTTTTACAATCACTTTAAGCCAGCCTTACATGGATCACAATTCAATCGGTTCAGCAAGGGCCAGAAACATTTCCATCTATGTATGAGCAGGCTGGTTGTACAGAAGTCAATCAACCAATCAACTTTTGTACAACCAGTCTGTTGGAAAATTTCCACAAAATCAGCGCTGCTGGCTATAGCTGGCAGGACTGATCAGTACATTCTGATTGAGGGGAAGTCTCCCTGCTGTCAGAATACAAATGCTCAGCGGGAGAATTCCCCCATTTGCATGAAGTGTGTGGATGGCAGAATTTAGTCATTTATGACTCATATATGGGCTGCTTTAGCTCAGTGAATGAACAAAACTTCAGGATCCTAAGAAAAAATATTTTTTTTTTCTCTTATATATGGTTGGATTCTTAAAGCAAACATATTTCCACCTTTACACTAATCTAAATGAACATCTAAATTAACCACTTAAGACCCGGACCAATATGCAGGTAAAGGACCAGGACCCTTTTTGCGATTCGGCACTGTGTCGCTTTAACTGACAATTGCGCGGGAGTGGGACGTGATTCCCAAACAAAATTGGCGTCCTTTTTTTCCCACAAATAGAGCTTTCTTTTGGTGGTATTTGATCAGGCATCATCCCGGTACTAATAATAAAAAATAGAATACGCTACAAAGGTAAAAGATCAAACTAGGTAAGAACATATTAGTGTCCAAAAAGTTTGTCCATTTCTGAAGATAAACAACAGTATTTATAATGAAAAAAGTGAAATCGATACACCAGTGGAATAAACATGTGAACACATGTATGAGTGACTTTCCGATAAGGAGTGCTGATAGGAGATCCGTCACCGTGAAGATATGAGATCTGCTTACCAGATATCCGGTGGTCTCTTACTTAAAAGAAGACCCAAAAGAGCATATAGTTGGTAACTGGTGTGTTGAAATTTGGATCAGGTCAGATGTCAATCCCCATTTTGCATCAGTGGAGTAAGGAACTCGAAAGGCAGTTGGCATGGAGGGACATAAGAGAGGCCAGAGATAGTGTAATACCGTAGGTTGCAATTTATTAAAAAAAGACAAAAACTCACTTACAGTTTTACACCTATCTAGTAGATAGGTAGGTTATTACCCCAGATGGAAGTGCTGCTGAAACCAAGTTGTTCCCTGGGCCCTAATAGATTTTATAGCGATGAAAGAGCTTCGATTATGCTTGAACAGCTTTATACAGAGAAGCAATCATGTTGTCCAGCTGGGCGCTGGATTGTTCCCGGTACTGTTGTTTAGAGACGGCGATTGACTATCCAGCATAACAACCAATGCGGCTGAAAGCCGCTTGGTTGTTATACCGGAGAAGCGGGAGTGGAAATCCCCCCTCCCGCCGCCTCTCGCCGATCTGACCGGGCCTACCGTCCCACCGGGAGACCGGATCCTCGCTGCGGTGCCTCCGCTGTCCAGCCGCAGACTAAATCAAAGCTGTAAATGGCTTTGATCCTGTCTCCGCAATGGAAACACGGAAGCAACGCCATGACGTCTCTTCCGGCTGCCAATGGCGCCGAATTTTAAAAAGTACACAGTATTCAGAATTGCCATTTTCGGTGATCTGAATACTCTGAAGAGAAAAGGAGGGATTGGGGGTCTTTTAGCCCCGATCTCTCCATAAAGATTACCTGTCACCACCTATTACTGTCACAAGGGATGTTTACATTCCTTGTGACAGCAATAAAAGTGATAAAAAAAAAAATATAATAATAATAATTAAAGCGCCCCCTCCCTGCGAGCTTGCACAACAAAGAAAACGCATACGAAAATGGTGTTCAAATCACACGTGTGAGACATCGCCGCAATGTTTAGAGCGAGAGCAATAATTCTAGTCATAGACCTCCACCGTAACTCTAACCTGGTAACCATAAAAAAAGTTTAAAGCGTCGCCTATGGAGATTTTTAGGTACCTTAGTTTGTCGCCATTCCACGAGTGCGTGCAATTATAAAGCGTGACATGTTGGGTATCTATTTACTCGGCGCAACATCATCTTTCACATTATGCAAAAATATTGTCCTTTACTTTTTCATTTTTTTTCATTTTTTTTTAAATTCATCAAAGTAAATTGTTCCCAAAAAGTTGTGTTTAAAACACTGCCGCACAAATACCTTGTGACATAAAATATTGCAACAATCACCATTTTATTTTCTAGATTCTCTGCTAAAAAACAAATATATAATGTTTGGGGGTTCTAAGTAATTTTCTAGCAAAATAACGGATTTTAAGTTGTAAACACCAAGGGCCAGATTCAGAAAGAATTAGATTCCCGCAGAGTATCAGAGATACTCTACGCCGCCGTACTTTACCTGGCTCTAGGAGGAATTCAGAGAGATTTTGGCCCGTAAGGTACGGCGGCGTAGTGTATTTCTCCCGGCGGAATCAAACTACGTGAATAGGGGGCGTGAGGCATTTAAATTAAGCGCGTCCCCGCGGCGATCGAACTGCGCATGCTCTGTTCAGAAATTTCCCGCCGTGCATTGCGCGAAATCACGTCGTTACGTCATTTTTTTTTTGAGTAGCGTCGTTTACGGACATTCCTATTCCCGGACGACTTACGCAAAAAAAAAAAAAAATTGAAAGTCGACGCGGGAACGACGGCCATACTTAACATGGGCCGCGTAACGTTAGACCAGCTAATAGCTGGTTTAACTTTACGTAGCGAAAAAATGACGTATGCGATTGCGAACGACGCTCGTAACTTCGTGGATCGCCGGAAAAAGCTAATTTGCATACCCCGACGCTGAAAACGATGCAAACTCCACCCAGCGGCCGCAAAAAGATTGAAGCGTAGATCCGAAGGCGTACGAAGAGGTAAGCCTGTCAGATCGAAGCCCAACGCCGCCGTATCATGGTTTGAGGATTCAAACTAGTGATACGGCGCTCGTAATTTGAAAGTACTCCTGTCTAACACCAGTTAGACAGGCGTAATGGCTCTCTGAATCTGGCCCCAAATGTCAGAAATAGGCTTAGGCATGAAAGGGATAAAAATGCACTGATTACTGTGTAAATGTCACTGGTAGGGAAGGGGTTAACACAAAGGGGCGATCAAGGGATTAAATGTGTGTTCCCTCAATGTGTTCTAAATGTATGGGGATGTGACTTACAAGGTGAGGAGACATATCACTGTTCCTACTTAGTAGGAACAAACAACATGTCTCCTCTTCCCTGACAGCACAGGGATTTGTGTGTTTACACACACAAATCCCTGTGCTGGTGCGCGTTCATGCAATCAAACATGGCTGGCAGCGATGGTGCCTGCCAATCCCACACATAGAGTCCCTCTAGTGGCCACTAAGGTGAAGGATGTACCCATATGGGATTTCACCCAGAAGAGCAATTGTGCCGCAGTATATATGCTTGAGCCGGTCAGGAAACGGTTAATTTAAGATTTGTCATGCTGTGGAAAAGATGGCTTGAAAACTTGAACAACCCTCATACTAAGTTACTCTGCCTCTATCTTGGGTTTACTATTATCATAACATGCACAAGAAACCTTTAGGCCTCGTACACACGATAGTATAGCCAGAGGACAACGGTCAAAACTAATTGTGTGTGGGCCCCATAGGTTATTTAACCTTAGGTTAAAAAAAAGCCAACTTGCTTTAAAATTGACCTATGGACTCCTAACCAATAGGTCAAAAACGATCGTTAGTAGGCACGACCACCGGGTAAAAATCCACGCATGCTCAGAATCAAGTTCACGCATGCTTGGAAGCATTGAACTTCATTTTTTTCAGCACGTTGTTGTGTTTTACGTCACTGTGTTCTGATACAATCGTTTTTTTAACATGGTGTGTAGGCACATCAGACCATCAGTCAGCTTCATTGGTTAACCTATGACAACGGTCCTTCAAACCGTTATCATCGAATGGACTGATCGTGTGTACAAGGCTTAAGGCTCGGTCAAACAGCCCCCTTTCCTTCTTGGTGATCATACTACAGTATGTTACCTTTTGCATTTCTTTTCATTGGAAATCCTTTATTATTCTCATCTCCGCAAATATGTTGCAACTTCAATTATTTGTTAAAATTGTAACCATATATTTTATATTTATCGGATAAAAACCTTTTCCTCCTTTGAAGTGTTACCCTTATACAGTACACTAAAGTACAGTGAGATTATTCACTACTGTAAATCTCAGTTGCAGCTTTATTATTATTATAAGTATTATACAGGATTTATATGACACTAACAGTTTGTGCAGAGCTTTACAACATGAGGGCAGACAGTACAGTTACAATACATTTCAATACAAGAGGAATCAAAGGGCCCTGCTTTACTGTTTTTTTCTTCTTCTTCTTCTTCTTCTTCTTCTTCCCACTCATATGGTGCAATGACATAACTGTTACTCGGTGTCTGTAATAATAACTTCTCAGTTTTAAAGGTAAAAACAGAAAAAGGATGCTTACTGTTTTAGAGTCCTTGCTTACCTCTTGGAGTGATGCCTTGGTGTCCTGACCCCGCATCCATAAGCCTGTTTTTGCATTATCTGTCTCATTGTGAACACTCCCTCTGGTAATTCTGTTATCCAGAAGCGCCCTTCTTTTATCTTGTCCTGGTCAGTTTATTTGGTGACTATCTATTTAATCCTTAATCTGAGGTAAGATCATAATTTGATATCTCCAAAGCTGAGATGTGGTCAGAAGATGAATATCACACGTCCGAGAACCTCGTCGGGCTAAACTCATCTTTCCGCCCGACTAGGTTCCCGATGAGCGGTCGAAAAAGCTCGTCGAGCCAAAGTCCTCATTGAACAACGAGGAAATAGAGAGCATGCTCTCTATTTTGGTTCGACGAGGTTCCCGACGGGACGCTCGTCGAAAATCTACACACGACCGAGAACCTCAGCAGAATATGTCTCCCAGCGAGCTTCTCGCTGGATTCTGCCGAGAAGCTCGGTCGTGTTTACGGGGCCTTAGACTTGTAATATAAAGGATAGCAACTTTCTTTTCAGCGTTTTAAGTCATAAAGGCAAGCTTATGGGTGCTGTATTGTGGAGAGCTCAAACATTGTTCATATTTGTTATGATGGTCCTTGTTTTGCTGAGCCTACTTCTAATGTCATCCTTAGAATATGCTGCAAAGGCAAATGGCATCCTTTTTCATACCCTACACTTAATACTTTGCACAAGATTTATTATGAAATAATATATATCCTGTTATAACAATTTTAGATTATTACACACACTGTTGTATATAATATACACTCCTCAGTAAATTATATTTAGTCCATACAAAGTACTTCATGTTACAAATATTTTTAAGCACATTTTATAGACCACTTTACATTATATACAGTACATACTCCTGAATATTGTATTGCAGGTTATATGGGCTTTACATATGTACACCATGCTGTACATTTCATGTATTTCCCTATATATTCTGACACAGTATATCTCAATTCCATGTGTGCCCAGAATGGCACATGTTAATTTGCATCTAATGTGGGCACGTGACAAATTATGCTATACCATTAATTGTCAATGACGTCCCTGCTATCACTGATTCTTCCCGCTTTCAGCTGCTCTTTGCCACCCTGCCATAAGTGATTTCTATTGTTTAATCCCGATCTGCTTTCACTGATCCCTGCTACCTCCTGCAGTTCTCTCTCACTCTATCATCACAGATCTTTGTTGTTCAATCCTGATCAATTGTCACTGATCTGTGCTGTCTTTTGCGGCTTCCTGATCTTTGGACTCTGTGGTCTCCTATCTAGTGTAGTTTCACAATCGTATAGCACAAATAGGCTTAGGGTCTCCCCACCCTTCCAATGCTTAAATGGGCATATTTTATGCTGCTGGTGTATCCAATTAGTGTTGAGCGGAATACGCCATATTCGATTTCGCGATATTGCGCGAATATATAGAAGAATATTTGCGAATATTCGCTAATATCGAATATTCGTGATATTTTATCCAAAAGAAATTTTCGCGCAATATTCCGTTTGCCGAATATTCGAGTTATTCTGATTGGCTCTGATGCAAAAGAAGGGCGCATCAGAGCCAATCAAAATAACTTGAATATTCGGCAAAAGGAATGTTGCGCGATTATCTTCTCCGCCCTTCTTTTGCATCAGAGCCAATCAGAATAACTTGAATATTCGGCAAAAGGAATATTGCGCGATTATCTTCTCCGCCCTTCTTTTGCATCAGAGCCAATCAGAATAACTCGAATATTCGGCAAAAGGAATATCGCGCAATATTCCTTTTGCCGAATATTCGAGTTATTCTGATTGGCTCTGATGCAAAAGAAGGGCCGAGTAGCTGATGCGATTCTTTTATGTTGCCGAAAATTCGCAATGCGAATTTTCGGCAACATAAAAGAATCGCATCAGCTACTCGGCCCAGGGTCTCTCTCTAATCATACCAGCAATGCTTTTAGACGTCGATGGAGATCACTAGGATGTGATCTGTTTTACAAATAAATTTGAAAAAATACGAATATTCGCCCTAGCGAATATTCGCCGCAAATTTCTAGTTATTCGCGAATACTCGAATTTGCAATATTCGTAGCGAATATTCGCAATGCGAATATTCGTGAGCAACACTATATCCAATATGAGTTATCACAAAATGTGGTTTCCTTAAAGGAGTTGTAAAGAAAACATTTTTTCACCTTAATGCAATCTATGTATTAAGGTGAAAAAAACATCGGATGCTGCCGCCCCCCCCCCAGCCCCCGTTTTACTTACCTGACCCCTTGAAAGTCCTGTGCGGTCCCGAGATCCTCTTCGCCGCTCAGCCTGGCCACTGATTGGCTAGAGCGGATTGATTGAGAGCAGCACAGCCATTGGCTGGTGCTGCTCTCAATCACATCCAGTGACGTGGCGTGCCGAGGGGCGGGGCCAAGTGATACATCGAGTGGCTATGGCCGCTCGCGGTATGACGAGAGCGTGCCCACAATACTGACCACCATGCAAGCTCTCGCATGACTGTGATGAGTAATTGCGGGGAGGACAGAGACAGCCGTGGAGGGACCCCAGAAGACGTGGATCGGGGCCACTCTGTACAAAACAAACTGCACAGTGAAGGTACTGTAAGTATAACATTTTTGTTATTTTAAATGAAAAAAAAAATCCTTTACTAACGCTTTAATAGTGTAGAGATTTCAGATTTTTTTTTACAATTATTTTACTTAACCGCATCTCTCCAACATTTTACTGAATAAAGAAATGGTCACTTCAATCAAACAGTTATGTAATGTTGAAATTCATGATTTTTTATTCAACAAACCATGATTCATAGGTTAATTTCTTTAAAGCAATTATGTTACTTAAAAAGAAGACAAGTCGCAGGCACTTAGAGGCACACACATGCAACAGCCTCCAAAGCTTGCATTCCCAATTGCTGTACCATTCTCATGAATTATGCTCCAAAACTGCCTGGTTTTGTTGACGCTTGTCTGCTCCCTCTTTCTTTTCATGCATTCTTATTGGCCCATAACTATGATAGACTGTCTAATGCCTTGTACACACGACCAGTTTTACCGTCTGGAAAACAGCCATGACAGATTTTAGCCAGGAAAACTGTCCGTGTGTATGCTCCATGGCAAATTTCCCAACAGGAAAACCACTGGGAATCGTGGCAGGAAAAATTAGAACATGTTCTCTTTTTTCCTGCCGCAAAACCCGGCGGTTATTTTTCCAGCAGGTTCCCTATGGGAAACACTGCGGTGGAGCATGCACACAGCCGGAATTCCTGGCCAAAGCTCTCACCGCAGTTTTCCAGACGGGAAAATCTCTGGTGAGTACACAGGGAAAGTGACCACCAGTTTCTCGGTCCCCCCCCCCCCCCCGGGATTCCCAGTGGACTTTTTACCCCTGGGAATCCCAATCGTGTGTACGGGGCATTACACGCCTAAAGGATTGTTCTTGAGGCAGCGTGTGACAGCACTGGATACTACCATGGAGTGTTGGAGTTTTGTCTATGTGAACATCCCTTATGTGTAGCAGCAACATCTGAAGGCCACAACAGTTATTCCTACATTTTCATCTAATAGTTCACCATCACTAAGTTACCTTAACAAAGGAAACCTACAGGGCCCTGAGGCCGCGTACACACGACCAAATCTGTCTGCTGGAAACGGTCTGCCAGACCGTCCCAGCAGACAGATTTAATCGTGTGTACAGGTGAGCCGACGGATTTGGCCAGCCGACAGATTTGAAAGCATGCTTTCAAATCTGTCGGCTGGGAACCCGTTCGCCCGACATGTCTGCTGGTTAGTACGCTAACCAGCAGACATGTCTTCTCGCACACGCGTCGAATGGTTTCGACGCATGCGCGGAAGTGTTTTACTTCCTGGTGCGGTGACGTGGTGGCGTCAACGCCACCGACACATCAGCGTGCCGTACACGATCAAACCAATACGTCCCCAGCAGACAGATTTGTTCAAATCGGTCTGTCCGACCGATTTGAACAAATCTGTCTGCTCGTCTGTATGGGGCCTGAAACATTGTCTGACATGAAACTTGCAGAAAAAAAAAAAAAATTCTTTAGGAGCTGGGGACTTACAATATATTGTTCGTACCACATAGCAGATACATTCTAAAACACTGGGTTATTACTTATTTTAGTTTGCCCAGGCCTCTCCTGTACTATAATATAATAAGAATATTTTGCATCCATTTTAATTTCACCCAGATAACATGCAATAAAAGTGAGCAAGCTGCAGTTTCTCTTTACCAAATGCTTTCCTGTATTTAAAATTGCTTTTTAATTATCTGCATCAATTACCTTTTTGTGTTAACAACCTAATGCTAGCCATTATAAACTTAATTTAGTTCTCTGAGCTCAAGGCACACTGGCCTAATGTCTAAAGCACCCGAGGCAGGCCCATATGTCTTTATTAGCGTATAACATATCCAGTGTGCTTCATTCATATATCACAGTACAGTAGCAGCAATCGTTTGCTTCTACAAAAGGGGACATATGCTCTGTGAACATAACTCATGGCCACCAAATGTGGCTTTTCGATATTTACCAGATTCACCAGATTTCAGAATTAATATTGTTTAAAAGGGACCATTGTTAGTTCACCAAAAGGCTGCAATTCATGTGTCTACACTCATCTTTGACTTAAATGATCACTATTATGACTGTAGCAGGTAGAGGAAGTGCCATTAGTAAAAGTACAAAAACCTTTTTGTACAGAGAAAAATACACAGCGATTATATAATGTAGTCTTTTGTAATAAGTTAAAGTTGCTTAATGAAAAGAGAGCAGGTGTTCCTAGAAGAATGGAGTAACATTTAAGCAATAGCAAGTAGAGACAAAAGGTACTAAAATGATTGTGTAATATTAGTTAGGCATGGGTTGAATTCATCATTACTATAATTAGGATTTCAAGCCCAAGTAAGTATAGAATGTTCATGGTTATTTTTTTTTTTCTGTTGCCTCTCCATTTAAAGTAAGCATACACTGTGGTTTAAAGCTACAAATTCAAATTAGGGAGATTAAATGTAACTGCCACTTTACATGTTCAGTCCTAACTTATATTATTTTTTATTACACCCTTTAGCACCAGCAGACGAAAAAAAAAATAGAAATTTGTTTTGCCCTGTACACACGATCGGTTCATCCGATGAAAATGGACTGATGGATTTTTCATCAGATACCCGATGAAGCTGACTTTCATCAGTCGTGCGTACACACCATTGGTTAAAAAACCAATCGTGTCAGAACGTGGTGACGTAAAACACAACGATGTGCTGAGAAAAATGAAGTTCAATGCTTCCAAGCATGCGTCGACTTGATTCTGAGCATGCGTGGATTTTTAACCAATGGACAGACGATCGTTTTTTTAACCATTAGAACATTTTAAAACAAGTTCCTAGTTTTTTAACCGATGGATAAAAAACCGATGGATAAAAAACCGATGGGGCCCACACACGATCAGTTTGTCTGATGAAAACGGTCCATCAGACCGTTTTCATCAGACAAACCAATCGTGTGTACGCGGCATTTCACTCTTGCTAAAGAAAAAAAAAGATTTACCAATGTAATAGAATAGGTTAACATCAACTTTGGACCTATTGAAGGGTCCAGATTTATACAATTGTTATCCTGGGTTGCTGCCCCTTGGTTAGTTTTAAAGCACATACAAACAAGAGTCAATTTTTGCTCAATAATTCCAAGGATGAAAGGGTATATGGAAAGAAAATGATTCAATGAAACCGTGTGAATTTATAAAAGTTCAATGCGTGCAACATTTTCATTGTTATGCATTGTTTGCTAATTTTAACAGTCACAGGTTTTTCTTTTAGTTTACGAATGTTTTTTTTTTTTTGTATATTATTGATCTAATTGGTGTTCTGTGTGTAAAGGTCAATTCAAGAAGATTACATTCATTTTTGCCCCTAAAAATACCACTGGCTTGCATTAAGCCCCCCACCCTAAAGTAGGGGGTGAGGGGTGAGGTAGGCACTCACTCGTCTCTTCTCTTTCCTGACCTACCAGGCTGCATGCTCGGATAACGGCCTGGTATAGATTTGAGACGGGACTCCCACACCATTTAAAAAACAAAATTCTATTGTTGGCAATGGTATTGTATTGCCATTAATGCAAATGTAATTTAATTTATAAATTTTTCTTTAGAAATGTCGGTTTTGCTGCAGTAGGTTCTATAGACGGTACAGATGCGCCACTTTAAACACATGCCAAATGCCGCACGTCGATTTATGTTGGCAGAATGCCATTGGCAGGAAAAAGGGCGTATCCGTACATCCCTTTGAAATTCCCGCATGGCAGGCACCACGGTCCCGCAAACTCAATGTTTGCCGACGGCCCACGATTGCGAGTAAGCAGGGCAGAATGGAGAGATGCCTATTTAAACAAGGCATTTCCCTGTTCTGCCTAGCAACATAACAGGGATCTACTGCTCCCTGTCATCGGGAGCAGTGATCGCTGTCATGTTGTAGTGAGACCATCCCCACCTACAGTTAGAATACATCCAGGGAACACACTTAACCGCTTTGATCGCCCGCTAGTGTTTAACCCCTTTCCTGCTAGTGACATCTATACAGTAATACATGACTATTTTTAGCTCTGATCGTTGAATAAATGTCAATGGTCCTAAAATAGTGTCAAAAGTGTCTGATCTATCCACCGCAATGTCAAAGTCACGATAAAAATTGCAGATCATCGCCATTACTAGTAAAAATAATAATAAAAATGCAATAAATCTTACCCCTTTTTTGTAAGGCTATAACTTTTGCGCAAATAAATCAATATACACTTATTTTGATTCTTTACCAAACATATGTAGAAGAATAAAATTGAGCTAAACTGTGAAAGAATTTTGTTTTTTTATATATATATTTTTGGGGATTTTTTATTATAGCAAAAAGTTAAACATATTTTTTTTTCAAAATTCTCCCTCTTTTTTGTATATAGCGCAAAAAAAAATACTGCATAAGTGATCAAATACCACCAAAAGTAAGCTCTATGTGTGAGAAAAAAGGACATCAATTTTGGTTGGGTACAACGTCGCATGCCCACACAATTGTCAGCTAAATCGACGCAGTGCAGAATTACAAAAAAATGCTCTGGTTAGGAAAGGGGTAAATCCTTCCGGGGCTGAAGTGGTTAAAGATATTTTTCATTTTTATTACGGCTTTAATTAAATTTCAGAATTTTTACATTTCTGTAAATTTTGTTGCAAAGGGTTCTACTTGTATGACAGAGTACATTTTGCAGTCATTTTGCAGTCACAGTGATCTGTTAACCTGAGAGAGGCCATTACAATATTTGAACCAAGAGATCGGCAGAAAACCAGCAAAGGTGTAAAATATCTTTGTTGGTTAGAAGCAAAATTCAGCAAAATGTATTTCCTAGGTTCAATGTTGCCAAAATTTGCTCTATTGCACCTTGCTAAAATTTCACTTAACCACTTGCTGACCGCAATACGTATATCTACATTGTGGTTTGCAATTGGTTTACCGGGGTTATGGCTGAAGTATTCTGGCTTTCTCATGAAAGTGGTCCAAGGGGCTTATTAGCTGCTGGATCGCTTTCAGAAGCGGTGGGAGCAGATGTCCCCTCCTAATAGCACTCACAGGTGTGTCTCAGGCATACCGCTTTCACTGGTGAACCCAGGAAGCAATCAGATGGCGTGGCAGGCTGGTGACAGAGGTGGACAGAAACCAGATCATCTCTAATCACCTTTATGGACTTGGAGGACCGGAGTGACATCATGTCACTTCCGGTCTAGGGCAGAAGTAAACATTTATTTTTGTCATCTTTTGCTTTTAAAGGTAAAGGACAGATTTGAGGACTAATGACCCCAGATGTCTCCATAAAGAGGACCTGTCATCTTTATTTATATTACAAGGGATGTTTACATTCCTTGTAAATAAAAGTGATCAAAAAATAGAGAAAAAAGGGGTAGTTTAAAACGAAAAAATAAAAATGATTGGAAAAGAAAAAAGTAAAGCACCCTCTGTGCTCGCATGCCGACGTGAACACATACATAAGTCATACACACATATGTAAACAGTGTTTGCACCACACATGTGAGGTATTGCTGCAAACTTAGAGTGATAGAAAAACCTCCTCTGTAACTCTTAACAGGTAACCTGTAAAAATCTAAGGAGATTTTTAAGTAACGTAGTTTGTCACCATTCCATGAGTGTGCACAATTTTAAAGTGTGACATCACCTTTTTTAATATATTTTTTTCAATTGGGGTATATATTGTGTTTTTTTTTTTATTCATTAAGGCTGGGTTCACACTGCAGCACAAAACGGCTCACAGCATGGGTCCAGTGTATCCCCGCTCACCATTTCATGTGCAAATTTTGGGCTGAATTTGGTCCTAAATCAGACCAGAAGATGCACCAGACTCCTGTGCAATTCGTAGCGGAGCCGCTCTGGAGATGTGTGAATCGGCTCCATAGAGAGCCAGTCACAATCTCCTGACATGCAAATTGGATGCCGGGAAACCCGCATCCAATTCGCAATAGTGTGAACCCAGTCTAAAGTGTATGTTTTGCCGAAAAATTTAAAAAACGCTGCGCAAATGCCTTGTGACATAAAACATTGCAATGATCGCCATTTTATTCCCTAGGGTCTCTGCTAAAGTTTAGCCCTAATTAACTTTTTAACATCTCCAAACATTTTTTTTTCTATTAATTATATGGCCCTTTGATTGCTTCTTTACAGTCCCAAGTAAAGTTTTCAATAAAAATAAAATAAAGTATTGTTTTTTGCATTTGTTTGTATTATTTGTGGTGTACAGAACTGCTAAGGTGATGATCCAGGGAGCACATAACTAAAATATGACCATGGATTCCTGAATTAATGGTCATATGACAAATGTGCACTTATTAAAGTTGCTTGGTTATTAGACATGTGCATTCGTTTTCGTTAGAATGCATTTAGGTCTGAAAATAGTTTTTTTTCGTTATCGTTTTAACAAACAATAACGAAAGCGCAAGAAACAAAAACCGAAAGATCCGACATAAAAAATGCTTTATTTTCGTTTTCGTTGCGGTAAAAATTTGATATAGAGAGATTCGACATTATAGGGAAAAGATTCGACATTATAGGGAAAAGATTCGACATTATAGAGAAAAGATTTGACAGTATAGAATTAATGGTTTCGACATTACAGAGATTAGATCTCGATTTAAGAGAAAATAGATTCGACATTATTACTAGTCATACAACATTAGAATTCTTGTAGGCGCAATATTCGAACGGAAATGTACGATTCAACGTAAAGATTTGACGTTCCGTCGAATATTCTTTTGACCATTCGACAGAAACCAAGTATTATTGGTTTTTCGGACGAAAGCTATTCCCCAACGAAAAAATAAATAAATCAAAACGATTTTCGGGAGTAACTAAATAAATGTATTTTCCAAACGAAAACGAAAAAACTAAACAAAATATTCCAGTCTGCATATGTCGATTGGTTATTTCCTGCAATCCTGAATACATATTCTTCAAATAATAGGATACATCATAAGGCCGCGTACACACGATCAGACCGGTCCGATAAAACTGGTCCGACAGACCGTTTTCATCGGACCAGGCTGAAGTGGTCTGATGTGTGTACACACCATCGGACCAAAAATCTGATTAGACCAGTACGCAGTGACGTAGAACACAACGACATGCTGAAAAAACGAAGTTCAATGCTTCCAAGCATGCGTCGATTTGATTCTGAGCATGCACAGGTTTTTGGTCCGATGCTTTTGCGTACTAACCATCGAATCTGTCCGACGGACAGGTGTCTGTCGGACAGATTTTAAAGCAAGTTTTAAAACTTTGGTCCAACGGACAACGGGCTGATAGGCCGTACACACCACCGAATTGGTCCGATCAAACTGGTCTGCAGACCAGTTTCATCGGACCGGTCTGATCGTGTGTACGCGGCCTTAAATAAAAATACAAATTTTACATCACACAACGTAAAAATAAAAATGGCTTTACATTTACAAGGTGTATACGCACATTTAAGATGGAATGAGGTACAAGAAAGTGTAGCAACAGAAATATGTGGAATAATTCCATACACTATTTCTACAAAAAAAAAAAAAACTTAATAAAATGTCCATAAATGCCACAGTGAAAAGACATCCAGTTTTGTATCAATAAAATAAAACTTGTGGGAAACCTCCTTAGCGAATGGTTAAAGTTTCAGCTGGCCAGAAAACTCTGTCAAACTGCTTTGCTAAACATCTCCTCCTTTACCCACTGATGCGATTTTGGATGCGTTCCAGAACACATTGATTAACATCACAAGTTGAATGCCATGGGTTTTTATTGAGGTCATTCACATGTTTGCAGTCTGAATCCTAGGTGATTTTAATGGATAGAGAGAGAAAAAAAAAACACCAGGCCATAAATTGAAATCGCACCTGCATCAAAATTGCATTGCAATCTACATTTTATTGCCAGTCACACTGGCTGTAATTCTTCAAATTGCACTACAAAACTAATTTAAATCACACTGCATCAGGGTGCAGCCTTAAAAAAAAAAAAAAATATTATGCATATGATCCTTCCCTCATTGTAATATCACCTCTTAGGCCGCGTACACACGATCAGACATGTCTGATGAAACATGTCCGACGGACCGTTTTCATCGGACCAGGCTGAAGTGGTCTGTTGGTCTGATGTGCGTACACACCATTGGACCAAAATCCCCTCGGACCAGAACGCGGTGACGTAGAACACAACAACGTGATGAAAAAACAAAGTTCAATGATTCCAAGCTCACGTCAACTTGATTGTGAGCATGCACGGGATTTTGGTCCGATGATTTTGTGTACTAACCATCGAACCTGTCCGACGGACAGGTTTCCAGCAGACAGGTTTCAAAGCATTTTTTTTTAAACTTTTGTCTGCTGGAAAACGGTCCGATGGGCCGTACACACGATCGAACATGTCCGCTGAAACTGGTCTGCGGACCAGTTTCAGCGGACATATTCGATCGTGTGTACGCAGCCTAAGTTAGCTGGTAAGATACAGGGAAGAAAGCTTTCATGTTTATACATGGAGACATATTTAGGATTGGTACCTTAAATGAACAGTTTTTTAACAAATATGACTAATAGAATGTATACATATGTCAATGTTGCATTACATTTAATAGATAACAAATATATAATTTTATCAATCACAAGACAAATCTAATAAGAAACATTTTTCAAATAAAAACAGAAATTAAAAAAAACTTGAAAACTAGTTTTCAGCTTTTTTTTGTATGCAAATATTATAATACAAACGTCTTTTTTATAATATAAAAGTATATTCATTGTGCTTGTGTGTGGTGTTGTAATATTGTTTATTTTTTAAATTTTTATTGATTATTGAAATAAATATGATGTTTCATTAACATTGTATCTTGGTGTTTAGCTAGCTCCATATTCGAGTTATATACTGACAATAATGTTTATTGTATGACTGAAGTGCTACATAACTTTATACTAAAAGTATTTGGGAAAAATAATAGTAATAATAATAATAATAAAAGTATTACACAGTATTCTTAACTGCAATCTGAAGTTCTATTAAGGAGCCTTTAATAGTTTTTATTAGGTATGCTACTGGGGAGAAAGCTTGATTGCAGAATCCCTGAGAGTCAGATATTACACACACACACACACACACACACACATTAAGTATACTACATTTTTACCTTCTAAACAGCTTGTCAAAATAGAAGGGTGGCTCTATCCTGCTTGGTAATATGAAAGGTATAAGCAGTGGTATAATATATTGTAGTTGCCACCTATTGATACATGTAACAACAACCTGATTTGGTTGGCAATTAGCAAATGACAAGGACCTTGTCTTGCTGGTGTGACATACTAGCCCATTCTGCATTACTAGAGACATAGGACAACTCAGAATTACAATGTGGTCTTTTAGTTGCTAGGCAGCTGAGTTGTCTTGACATGGTGGTTAGTTTCCTTTTCATCCAGTGACAACAGCAAAATAAAAGAAGTTTTGAAAAACTTGCTAAGGGTTTTCAAAGAAGGAGGATAATCGGTGGCTCTAGCTTATGAAGCACTGTGTGGAAACGTTCAGAATTCAGTACAGAGGGACTGTCACTAAAATTGTATCCCATGTACACAAACTTGACCTGGAGTCTTATTGCAGTTTTGGTAGTTCCGAAAAAGGGGAGGGAAAGTAGAAGACTTGCGAGGAACACGAGTTACTGTGATGAAAGCATTAAGCCAAAAGAATAACGCCCTGAAAGAAGAATAGGCTTTAATCCATAAAAAGAAAAAAAAAAAGGAACACAAATTAAGTTATTCTCATGATTGCTTATATAAACACAATATATAGTATACAGGTAAAATAAAAAATAAAAATGCTAAAATAAAATTGTTAACATATTTTATAGAGTATAAACACATTATACAATAAACTATGTAATAGAAAATTGTACATATTTGTTGCGGAAATATATTGGTATACCATGAGTAGCAGAAAGGTTGCTGCAAAATATGTTCTATGAATAAAATTAATTAGTTACATTTCAAACTGCACAATTCACATTTAAATATATCTTTGTGTATGCAAATATATTTTGAAATATTATGTAAGAAAATATATTATGAAATATTATACAAAATTATTGGTAAATATGATAACCATATGATTGCTTTGCTTGTCGATTTTATTTTTTGTCTCTGTATACTATTACATATTTCATAAATGTCAATAATCACACAAACATGCTTAAATAATTAATGAATATATATATAAATAATGCAGTTTTGCTAATTGAGTTACTTCAGCAGACAAAATGTGTCTTTAATTAAACCAGGGCCAATTAATGTTGCATTAACATTCATGGTTATTTACAGTTGTTTTTGTACTTGTTCTTGTGCTCTGACTTCCTAAAATTTCACAATCCAAAGGTTTAGAAAAATGGGGTTGTTTAGGGGCGAGGTGCAATGAAGTGGTTGCAGCCATTGTGCTGACACCACCTCTCTCATTATACCCTCTCAATCAACACTCGGCACACAGGAAACTGCTGCAAAGCCCATCTGCCACAGTTAATCTGCAGGCAAACCCACACCCATGTCTGTGCCCGTTACTCTTCAGTCTTATTATTCTCAGATCCAAAGCTTCATAAGGGATCAGCCAAAGTCCATTAAAGCAAATAATAGCTCGAAATGACAGGCTTAGCAAGGATTGGGAGGAAGTTGAAGACCAATCTGAGCTGTGAGCGCTGATTAATGGAGAAAAGCATTAGGAAAAAGGGAGAAAAATGACCTCAGCCTGCTCCAAAGAATTCCTGAACCTTGGTTGTTAGGGCAAGTGCTACCATCTGAGACGTTAGTGATCCTTGAATTTCCTTCACTTTGATGCAGTTCAAATGGGTAAAATTTGAAAGTTTAGGAAGGCCCCAGAACGCAGAGGGAGACCAATCTAAAGTCAGCCCTGTCAAAATTCTATTAGGTTAAGGAAAAAAACAGACAAGTCTCTAAAAAAAAATATATCTTCTGTGTATTGTGATATCATTATTTTTTGGGGTGTAGTTATTTTTGTAATGTTCACTGGGAAAGTATGTATTTTCATAGCTTGACACTGAATAATCAATGTACAGCAAACCAATCTTCCAATCCTTTTTTTAATACATTCTTTCACAAAATGTTTTACCTTGATATGATGTTTGTAGAAAGTACAACTGCAACTGTTTAATATTACTATTATTCATAAAAATGACCATTGTTTATTTTTTACACTTTCTTATGAATGTATAATCTGCACAACAGACCTGTATGTCAATATCATGGACATATACAATATTTTTTTATTGAATTAATTACACAACTAAAGCATGTGTTTTGACATGTATTGCTTTTTTATTCCGGAGGACAGAAGGCTCAATATTTAATGCCAAGCAAAACTTTGAAACATCTGGTATAATAATCTATTGGCTGTAGTAGTTCTTTAGGAAAATATAAATGGCCTGTTTAGGAACTTTACGTGGTGATGAATTCTGCTTTAAAAAGTTACAGTACACATCATAATTCTTGCAAAGCACACAAGTGCTGCCAAAGCTAAAACATGAATAGTAAGACATTTTAGGCAGTTATCAGTTTGACATTTTAAGAATTATATATGGCTAAGCCTTTTAGACAGGAGGGCCCAGATTCACAGAGCGATTACGCCTGCGCAACAGGAGATGCGTAAGTCTAAATGTGCGCGTGCGTTTCGATGCACGGCATCCCCAAAACGAGATACGCAAGAAATCTACTTTTTTTTGTCCCGCGTAATTTCGTTAGACTGGCGCATCAGTCCGCGCAAAAGTGCGCTAGACAGACCATTGATTTGCTAGTCAAATATGCTAATGAGGGACTTACGGGGATCCACAAAAGAACGTTGGGGCAGCGCAGGCGACGCAGTGTGCGCAACAGCAAAATGTTCTGTCTAAAATTAGACCATATAAAAGCTGGTCTAAAAAGAGAAAAAAAGTCTACTTGTTAGATAAAGCAACACTGTTAGTGAGGAGCTCAGCAGTCACACGTGTTGCACAACAATCTGTATGCCAACATGCCAGGGGCATCGTCGCGCATAGCTATACTACTGACTTTAGATGAACAAAGAAGGATGAGGGCACGGAGGATGGCACGGAGGATGGCACAGGAGAGGATATACCGCACCTGCATAGACCTGTTTGGCATGAGTGATTCTGAGGTGTTTCGCATCTTCAGATTCACCCCTCATGTCATCCTGGAATTAACCACAACCCTGCAGGAGGACATCACTAGCTGAACACAACGCTCACATGCAGTGCAGCCACTGATGAAGGTCATGGCAACACTCCATGTCCTTGCCAGTGGCTCTTTTCAAAGAACAAGTGGAGTGGTGGCTGGGATGTCACAATCCACCAAAATTGAGGGTGACACCCCTTTTCCGGCAGGAATGTCACCCCCACATTCAAACAGCATTCACAACCCAAAAAAAAAAAAAAATTACCTGCAAAAGCAAAAAATTTTCAGCAAAAAAAAAAAAAAGGGGAAAAACAAATTATTGCCCCTTGCGTGAGCCACGCCTGGGGCGCCCCCGGCCACGGCCCCGGCTTCTCAGGGGAGACTCATGGGGGAGGGGTAAAACCGGGGAAGGAGGAGCAGCCCCTGATCTCTGCCCACCTGGCGGCCTGCCCTCCAAGGCCACGGCTATTCTGTCCAGGGCAGCACCAAGTGTTGCCATGTTGGCCTGGATAGCCTGGGTAAGGGCCCTCACATCCTGCCCAACGCCTGCTGATGTCGTCTGCAGTTCGTTTAGGCAGGTTGTGAAAGCCCGGGAGTGGGAGTCCAGGTTCCCCAGCGTATCCTTGATGGAGGACAGGCTCTCCTCCATCTGCACCAATGTCTGGCTGACCTGTCCCAGATGGCCGGTCTGGAGGAACTGGTCCCTTCTCAGAGTGGCGGGCAGGAGATCGGCCACCCCCCTGGTGTTCTGGGATGAAATCCTGCCTCCAGCTGATGCTTGTGGCCGGGGAGAAGGGGAGGCCCTTGTGAGGGGAGCCATGTTGGGGGAGGAGGGGGGGGACTCCCCCTTAGGGAGGGCTGCCTGCTGCCAGCCAGAGGGGAAGAGTCCTCAAAAACCAAACGTCCAGTGCCTGACATGGACTCCTCCTCCTCATGATTCTCCTCCTTCTCATGATTCTCCTCCTCCTCTTGAACCTCCTCCGCGGACTCCGGCCTTGTTGGGGGGGCCTCATTAGGCTGCTGTCCTGGGGTTGGTGCGGTCAGGCCAGATGGCCCTGCACCCTCCTGCACATCTGTGGATGACACAAAACATTCACAGGTTGGAGGATCCACACACTTGCCACATATTCCCTTTCACCCCCTCCCCCACACATGCTACACACCTGATATTAAAAAAAAAACTTACCTGGCACCACAGGCTCCGGACTTGAGTCAAAGCCAGGCAGGCCCTCAACTTCATGCCGATGAAAGGTCAGGGCCACCGCACGCTCCTCCGCTGTCAGCCTAATACGGCATGGTGGGCCCCCTCCTGTGCCCCTGGCATGGGCATGCATTCTGGCCAGCTTCTGTTTGACCAGACGCCGGAGGTCATTGATTTTTTTGTCAATCCCAGACCGGGTCCGTGTCTCCCCCTGCCCCGCTGAATTGACCTGCTCAGTGATCATATCCAAAATCTCCCTCCTCCTGGCCGGGGTGGTGTTGGCACTGTCTGGGCCGTGGAGGAAACGCCCATACTCGCTAATGGCCCGGGCAAGAATTTGTTTTTCCCCAACTGTAAAATTGAGCTTTCTCTTTCTCTCTGTCATACTTCCCAAAAAAATCACTCCCAGTCAACAAAATTCACTCACACAAACAAGCACAACCAATCAAGCAAGAACACACACAAAGAGAAAACTACTCAGCAAGAAACAGTCACAAAAAAACAAAACAAAAAAACACCCGGAAAACAAACGAACAGAAATATATCAATCAAACAAACAGTCTCTCAAACACTTATCAAAAAACACTTTCAAAGATCTACTAACAAACACTTGATCACACAGAACACTAATCTGACAACTACAAAACACACCGCAACGAACAACAGGACAAAAGCACTAGGTTAAATGGGAAGGGACAAAGGGTGTGTCTATTTATGCTGTTTGCGTAGTTCACAACGTTGCCCTAGTCCATTTCCAATTTCACTGATTGCGCCGCTCCCGAGTTGTGAGCATGCGCACAGCGGAGCTGACCATGGTCTCCTTCAATCGCGCATGCGCGAGCCGGCCGGCCCTTCATTTGCATGGGGTCACGGCTCATTTCAATGTAACACGCCCACGTCCTTCCCAATTTGTATTACTCCTACTTACGCCTCGGGAAAAACGTTACGCATGCGCAATTTCCTGCGCAAAAGCTACGAGAATATGGGGGATTACGCGGCAAAATTGCGCAAGTCTAACGTAAAGGCGGTGCGCTACGCCGGTCCAATAATGCGCAGATGTACCTGAATCTGGGCCGAGGTGTCTCTAAAGGTGAAAGAAAGAAAAATGGTGTTATGCCAGTATGGAAACCTTGGGCCAGATTCACGTACATCGGCGCATTTTTGGACCGGTGTAGTGCAACTCCTTTAACCTCTTCAGGTCCGCGCTATTGACATAATACGTGAACAGCGCGGACCTGAGGCGCCGGGGTCACGTCTTTGGACGTGATTTACTTGTAAGTCCCCGCGCGCGCCACAGGGTGGCGCGCGGCGGGGAAAAACAGTCCCGACGCATCACCGAGGATCCGATGCGTGTACCCGGCGGCCGCGATGTCCGTTAAGTACACGCGATCGTCAGTGAGAGAGCAGGGACGTGGAGCTCTGAGTGTAAACACAGAGCTCCACGTTCTGTCAGTGAGAGGAGACAGATGCTGTTTCCCTTGTACATAGGGAGACAGCATTGATCACCTCCCCCAGTCACCCCCCTCCCCCCACACAGTTAGAACACACCCAGGCAATACATTTAACCCCTTCCTCACCCCCTAGTGTTAACCCCTTCAATGCCAGTCACATTTATACAGTAATTAGTGCATTTTTATAGCACTGGTCGCTGTATAAATGTGAATGGCGCCAAAAATGTGTCAAAAGTGTCCGATGTGTCCGTCGCAATATCGCAGTCCCAATAAAAATCGCAGATCGCCGCCATTAATAGTAAAAAAAAAAAACATAATTATGTCCCCTATTTTGTAGGTGCTATAACTTTTGCGCAAAGCAGTCACTTATTGTGATTTTTTTTTTTTTTTTTACAAAAATACGTAGAAGAATACGTATCGACCTTAACTGAGAAAAAAAAATATAAAAAAAACATGGGATATTTATTATAGCAACAAGTAAAAAATATATATATATTTTTAAACTGTCGCTCTTTTTTTCATTATAACGCAAAAAATAAAAACCACACGGCGATCAAATACCACCAAAAGAAAGCTCTATTTGTGGGGAAAAAAAGGATGCCAATTTTGTTTGGGTGCCACGTCGCACGACCGCGCAATTGTCAGTTTAAGCGACGCAGTGCCGGAAGCTGAAATTTCGCCTGGGCACGAAGGGGGTTTATGTGCCCAGTAAGCAAGTGGTTAAGTTAGACCGGCTTATTTTCGAGGCGCAAGTGCCGTATCCTCGTAGTATTTTCGTCCAAATTTGCACCGGTGCAATGTAAATTCCAAGGCGTAAGGCGGTGTAATTCAAAGTGGGAAGGACGTGGGCGTGTTCCATTGAAATGAGCTGTGACCCCATGCAAATGAAGGGCCGGCCAAACTGGGCATGTGCACATGAAGCAGACTATGGTCAGCACCTCTCTGAGCATGCTCAGAACTTGGCACAGTGCAATCAGTTAGATAGGAACTAGGCCAGTCAGACTTAGTGAGCTATGCACAGTGCTTAAATAGACCAAGAGAAATGCCCTTCCATTGCAAAAGTACATCCAATTTTTTTCCCTTCCTACAGCAAGGTGCTTTTGTTCTGTTGTTTGTTTGTGATTTTTGGAGAGTGATTTGGAGAGTGTTTTTTGCTGATTTTTTTTTTTTTGCTGTGTTTTTTTTTATTTTGCTGTTTTTTTATATTATTTTGCTGGGCATTTTTTTTTTGCTGGGCATTTTTTTTTCTGTTTGTGAATGATTTTTGAATGTGGGGGTGACATTCCTGCCACCACTCCACTTGTACACTGAAAAGAGCCACTGGCAAGGAAATGGAGTGTTGCCAGGACCTTGCCCAGTGGCTGCACTGCATGTGAGCGGTGTGTTGGGCTGGTGATGTCCTCCTGCAGGGTTGTGGTTAATTCCAGGATGGCATGAGGGGTGAATCTGAAGATGCGATACACCTCAGAATCACTCATGCCAAAGATGTCTATGCGTGTGCGGTATATCCTCTCCCGTGCTCTCCTCCGTGCCCTCCTCCCTTCTGTGCTCATCTAAAGTCAGTAGTATAGCTATGAGCAAGGATGCCCCTGGCATGTTGGCAGGGCCGCCATCAGGAATTATGGCGCCCCTTACACAGCTTCAGGCATGGGCCCCCTGGAGCAGAGAACTGGGGGGGGGGGGGTGCTGCCGCCTGAAATTGAGAAGCGGGGGGGGGGGGCTGCTGCGAATTGAGAAGCGGCGGGGCCTTTACAAAAAAAGAAGAAATAAAGAAAAATAGATATAAAAAAGAGGGGGTTGCCATCTGGGGCCCTTGGGAACTCCGGACCCCTAAAACAAAAAAAAGTTTTTTTGTTTTTTTTGTTTTTAGGGGGTTCCCATCCGGGCCCCTGGGGACCCCCGGGCCCCTTACAGGTGTAATGCCTGTACCCCCCTGATGGCCGCCCTGCATGTTGGCATATAGATTGTTGTCTTGCAAGTGTGGGTGCTCAGCTCATCCCTAACGGTGTTGCTTTAGCTGACATGTAGACGGATTGTCTAATTTTAAACCTGCTTTTATATGGTCTAATTTTAGACTTTCCGTGCAGCTGATAAGCACATCGTGTAGACTGCACCGCACAAACTTACTTTTGTGGATCGGCGTATCTCCCTCATTTTCATATTTGCATAGGAAATCAATGGTGTGGACGGAGTAAATGTGCACCTAAGATGTGCAGGCGTAGGCAAGTTAGGCCGGTCGGGAGTGGCCTATTTAGGTGCGTATCTAGTTCTGTGGGTACGGTGCAAAAAATATTCCGGAGCAAATTTAGACTTAGATGGCACATCTCGAGATACTCCAGCGTAAGTGCTTTGTGAATCTGGCCCCTTGTTTTCATGAGCGTTCTTTGAAGAGACTGATGTCCATGTTTTTTTGTGATAATCGAGACCTTTTACTTTATCATTAGTTCTTGCAATATTATAAATATACTGTCTATCTATCTATCTATCTATCTATCTATCTATCTATCTATCTATATATATATATATATATATATATATATACAGTAAATATATAGGGCCAGATTCACATAGACGTAATATTCCGCTGCGTAATCGAAATACGCTACGCTGCCGTATTTCACCAGGCTCTACGCCGAATTCAGATAGTTTTTTGCGCGTACGCTACGGTGTCGTAGTCTATTTCTCGCCGCGCAATCGAAATACGTGATTAGGGGGCGTGAAGCATTTAAATTAAGCGCGTCCCTGCGGCGATCGAACTGCGCATGCTCTGTTCAGGAATTTTCCGCCGTGCATTGCGCGAAATCACGTCTTGACGTCATTCGTTGTTTGAGTAGCGGCGTTTACGAACATTCCTATTCCCGGACGACTTACGTTTAAAAATAATAAAAGACGTCGGAAGACGTTGATATTCGACGCGGGAACGACGGCCATACTTAACATGGGCTGTCTAATATTAGAGGAGGTAAAAGGCTGGTATAGTGATACGCAAAAAAAAGATGACTTAGGCCTCGTTCACACATGGATCCGTTCAGGTCCGCCTGTCAGTTTTTCAGGCGGACCTGAACGGGCGCTCCATGCACCCCTATGGAGCGTCGGATGTCAGCGGAGACATGTCCGCTGACATCCGACCTGATCCGATCCGCTAAAAACAAACGTATGGGGCTCACGTCCCCATCCGTCCATGCGGATCGGATCGGGAAAGATCTGATGAAAACGGACATGCTGTCCGTTTTCATCAGATCGCTCCATAGAGGACAGCGGGACTCGACAAGCTCCTCCCCGCTCAGTGAGCAGAGAGGAGCTTGTCATCCGTCGGCTCAGCGGAGATCTGCGGACTGATCTCCCGCTGAGCTGGCAGACACAGGCGGACTCCGTCGGAAAGGACTGAGACGGAGTCGGCTATGTGTGAACGAGGCCTAAAGGTGCCGTAAGAGATTGCGTTTGAAGTGCGAAATTTCTTGGATTGCAGGCAAAAGCTCATTAGCATACCCTGACGGCGAAAAACAACAGGAAGTCCGCCCAGTGGCCGCAATTTTCTTGCAGCGTAGATCTGAAGGCGTACTAACACGTAATCCAGTCGAATTGAAGCCCGCAGGTGTCTTTTCATGGTTTGAGGATTTCGACTAGCTAAAAAACGCCCGTAAGTCGAAAGTACTCCAGTCTAACACCAGTTAAACAGGAGTTACGGCTCTCTGAATCTGGCCCCTAGAGCATACACATAGACCATTTATTCTGTAAGGTTCTTTATCAAATAGTGTGTTTTGCTAATCAACCATTGGTAAAATTTACTGGAAATCAAGTAAATACATGTTTTACATTGTCCTTGTGGATGATTTATAGTGATAAGCAAAATAGCCTGGTTTGCTTTTCTAAACATTCACTGAACCCAGTCTGAAAGCTACATGCCTAAAACAAAGCTCAAAAATCGTATTTTTGTTTTATGTATTTTTTTTAGTTTTAATCTTTTTTATAGATGTTTTCAAAAATAAGCAATTACAAGTTTGCACATTAAATACATTGACATGAATGCAGCCTCGCCATTGACATGAATGCAGCCTCACCATTGACATGAATGCAGCCTCTGAATGCAGCCTCACCATTGACATGAATGCAGCCTCACAAGTGCTATGAATGCAGTCTCACCATTGCCATCAGTGCAGCCTGATCAATGCCCATCTGCAGCTGTGGTGCTTGGGGATTCGTTGGGGGCCACAGAAGGTAAATATATATATCCAAATTACCAGTGGGGCCGTATTAAACCAGAACATGGGCACAATTGGCCCATGGGCCAGACTTTGGACATGCCTGTTCTAAACTATTCAAAGTACTGTATGAAGCTGTAGCTGTCATCCACTTTTTTGCTTACAGGTAAGTATAAGAAATTATGAAATCACAGGGGGGAAAGGGAACAGTCAGGCTGGGTTCACACTTGTGTTGTGCCAATTTCAGCTCTTTTATCTCTGCAGATAGATAAGGGAAGTGTTCAGCAGATTAGCTCAGTTTTTGCTGCGAATTTGGAGACCTGGGAGAAGTTTCGAGTGAGAGGAGAGTGGGGGAGAAATGTATTGAGCTGAATGACAGAAATTCCTGAAGAGAACTGAACACATCTGCGAATCAGCTGCGTACCCATAGAAGATAATGGGACTGAATTCACACCTGAGCCGCACCGCAAGGCCTCCACAACGCATACGGATTTCCGGTAATGCTCAGTGCGAATGCAATGGCCCAGATTCATAAAGCAATTACGCCTGTCTAACTGGTGTTAGACAGGAGTAATTTCAAATTTCGCGCGCTGTATCACTAGTTTGAATCCTCAAACCATGATACGGCGGCTTCGGGCTTCGATCCGAGAGGCTTACATCTTCGTAAGCCTTCGGATCTACGCTGCGATATTTTTGGCGGCCGCTGGGAGGAGTTTGCGTCGTTTTGATGCGTCGGGATATGCAAATGTGGTTTTACGGCGATCCACGAAGATACGAGCGGTCTTCGCAATCGCTTACTGTACGTGTGTTTTTTTACCTACTGTTAGACCAGCTTTTTGCTGGTCTAACGGTGCGTAGCCCATGTTAAGTATGGCCGTCGTTCCCGCGTCGAATTAAATGTTTTTTTTTTTTTTTTTTACGTAACTCGTTCGGGAATAGAAATGTCCGTAACGACGCTACTCAAACAACGAATGACGTAACGACGTGATTTCGCGCAATGCACGGCAGGAAATTTGCGAACGGAGCATGCGCAGTTCGATTGCCGCGGGAACGCGCCTATTTTAAATCCTTCACGCCCCCTACTCGCGTAGATGGATTGCGACGGGAGAAATACACTACGCCGCCGTCGTTTACTGGACAAAATCTACCTGGATTCCACGTAGAGCCAGGTAAAAAACGGCGGCGTAGTGTATTTCTGATACGCTACGAGAATCTAATTCTCTATGAATCTGGGCCACTGTATTTAGAAATGTTCTGCATTTTGGATGCGGTTGAAACCGCAACCAATTCGCATAGGTGTGAACCCAGCCTAAATGTTCAGTTAATTCATGAGGTGCTTTAACCACTTAATCACCAGGCCTATTTTGGCACTTCTCTCCTTCATGTAAAAATCAATTTTTTTTGCTAGAAAATTAATCAGAACCCCCAAACATTATATATTTTTTTTAGCAGACACCCTAGGGATTAAAATGGCAGTCATTGCAACTTTTTTTCTTGCACGGTATTTGCGCAATAATTTTTCAAACGCCTTTTTTAGGGAAAAAAACTGAATTAAAAAATAACAAAACAGTAAAGTTAGCCCAATTTTTTTGTAAATAGATACCAAACATGTCATGCTTTAAAATTGCGCACACTCATGGAATGGCGCCAAACTTCGGTACTTAAAAAATCTCCATAGGCGACGCTTTAAAAAATTTAGAGGTTACTATTTTTGAGTTACAGAGGAGGTCTAGTGCTAGAATTGTTGCACACACTCTAACACACGCGATGATACATCATATGTGGGGTTTGAACGGTGTTTACATATGTGCACGGGACTTGCATGCATTTTCGCTTCTGCAAGCGAGCGACCGGGACAGGGGCGTTTTAATTTTTTATTATTATTATTATTATTTTTTTTACTTATTTTTTTTATTTTTACACTTTTTTTTACATTTTTTTTGATCACTTTTATTCCTATTTCAAGGAATGTAAACATCCCTTGTAATAGGAATCACGGTGACAGGTCCTCTTTATTGACAGATATGGGGTCAATAAGACCCCACATCTCTCCTCCAGGCTGGAAAGCATTAGATTGTGAAAAAAAATCACCATCATAACGTCGCGCCCGGTCCTCCGTCTGGTCACCAGTTATCTCTATGGTTCTGCTGGGAACGCTGGCCGATTCGCTCTCCGGGCCCCAGATGGCAGGGGAGAGCCCGGAGAAGCACCGGATGGCGGCGGGAGGGGGGGGACCGCCTTTTTGATTGTTCTTATGGTGCACAGAATCGCCGGCTGAAAATGGCGATATCTGAATTATGCCTGTGGCTGCAGGCATCATTGAGATATCACCGCACAAAGTGGAGGACGTCCATGGACGTCCTAAGGTGATTAAGTGGTTAAACTTAGATGATATGCCTTCCTTTGTTGGTAGCTAAGAATATTGTCAGATTTAGAGCTGTTAACAAGAAGGAGATGGAAATAGACAAGTAAGACAACTACTATACAACTACTATACAAACATTCAACCCATGATAAATGGAAAAAAACACAAGTATAAGAGAAGGATTAACCACTTACCGACCAGCCGCCATCATTATAGTGTGGCAGGTTGGCATGATCCCTTGTGCCATCGCAGTGAGGAGAGGAGAGGCAGATTGTGAGTTCCTACTAGCTAGGAACCACGATCTGTCATTTCCTCTAGGGAGTCCCTTCCCTTTACAGTTAGAACACACACTAGGGAACACAGTTGTGAATGGTCCCAAAAATGGGTCAAAAGTGTCCGATCTATCCGCCATAATGTTGCAGTCCCAATAAAAATTGCAGATCGCCACCATTACTAGTAAAAATAATAATAATATAAATGCCATAAATCCAACCTTTTTATTTGGTATATGCTATGGGCCAGATTCACAGAGCGATTACGCCTGTGCAACAGGAGATGCGCGTGCGTAAGTTTAAATGTGCGTGTGCGTTTCGATGCACGGCATCCCCAAAACGAGATACGCAAGAAATCTACTTTTTTTGGTCCAGCGTAATTTCGTTAGACAGGCGCATCCGTCCGCGCAAAACTGTGCTAGACAGACCATTGATTTGCTAGTCAAATATGCTAATGAGGGACTTACGGGGATCCACAAAAGAACGTTGGGGCAGCGCAGGCTACGCAGTGTGCGCAACAGCAAAATGTCCTGTCTAAAATTAGACCATAGCTGGTCTAAAAAGAGAAAAAGCTGGTAAAGCAACACTGTTAGTAAAAAGACGTGTTGCCCAACAAAAAAATCGTCTACATGCTATACTACTCAGATGAGCAAAGAAAAGCAACACTGAGGAGGGTTAAGGAGGGCACGGGAGTGTTTTTTTTTTTTACTTTTTAGCTTATATAAACTTTACAATTTAATCTAATCTAATACAATATTCTTATCTGAGCCCCTCACTCTTCACTCTTCACGGGAGAGGATATATCACACAGCAGTCACATGAGTGACGTGTTGCCCAACACCCCTCAACTGAATTAACCACAACCTTGCAGGAGGACATGCCAACATGCCACCCATGACACCCATGACAGCTACATATACAATCATAGCCCCATCCCCACAGATTTCGAACAGAACATGTATGGGGACAGCTGGCTGGTTGGTGAGTGACATGGGTGGCAGGCATGACTGCCCCCCCCCCATGATGCACACATCACAAGGAGCACATGCACTACTAACATCCTCCTGTCTTTTCCCTTCAAGGTGACTCTGCATATGCACTGGGACCCCATCTCATGACCCCATCTCATGCCAGCTCACATATGCATCTTTGCACATTAAACACACACATTATTCAAGGCACAATGAGAATGCATGCATGCACACCACTGTGGTCCCTAGCACAGACACATCACATCCTCATCACATTGGATTGGCACAAGCCCACCATGCAGGACTTGTGAGCAGCAACGCCATGCCACGGCTCCAATTATGTCACTGTACATTCATACACCATTCACACAGACCTGGGTTTCACTTCTCCACCACAAATGAGGATGACACCCCTTTTTTTCCCGCAGGAATATCACCCCCACATTCCAAAATCATACACAAACAGAACCAAAAAAATAAAATAAATGATGAGCAAAAATAAAAAATGCCCAGCAAAAATATAATTTAATAAAAATAACAACAAAGAAAACACATAAAAGACAAAAATCACTCTGCAAAACAGTCCCCAAATATCTCAAAGACACGTCACAAACAAACAAATGCTAATAAACAAAAGCACCTTGCTGTATAGGGAGGGATACAAAGGGATGTACTTTTGCAAAGGAAGTGCATTTGTGTCTGTCTATTTATGCTGTCTGCGTAGTTCACTAAGTTGCCCTAGTCCACTTCCAATTTCACTGATTGCGCCGTTCCCGAGTTGTGAGAGGTGCTGACCATGGTCTGCTTCAAGCGCGCATGCGCGAGCCGGCTGGCCCTTCATTTGCATGGGGTCACGGCTCATTTCAATGTAACACGCCCACGTCCTTCCCAATTTGTATTACTCCGCCTTACGCCTCTGAAATAACGTTACGCATGCGCATTTTCTGCGCAAAAGCTCGAGAAAAGGGTGATTACGCGGCTACATTGCGCAAGTCTAACGTAAAGGCGGTGCGCACGCCGCAATAATGCCAGATGTACGAATCTGGCCCTATAACTTGCGCAAACCCAATATACCGTATTCGGACCATGCACTTTTTTACCCCAAATAAGTGGGGGAAAAAGTCCCTGCGTCTTATAGTCGAATATTGAATGGTCGCCCCCCTTACGCATTTAACTACCGCGGATGAAATGCAGGGATCCACGCACCATCAGCGGGCTACAGCGGCATCGTCGGGTTGTTTAACGGCGCATAGCTAGGTTGTTTAAAGGCGGCATTCGGCTGGGAAGCGGGCTATGGATAAGAAGCCCCAGGCAGCATCGCGCCAGTCCAGTGCACGGAGCTAGCCCACACGGCGTCATAGTATTGCTCCGTGCACTCAGTGCTCTCCTGAGTACGACCCCTGAGTCAGCTACATAATAGTGTAACATCATTGGTTGTCCCTCACAAGCATCTGGACAGCAAATAACAACGAATACATTATACAGCAAGATACAGTACAATAGTAGGCCATTTAAAAAACAAAAAAACAAAACAAAATTTACAGTAACTGGATACTGTTAACACGCCGGTGACAGCCCAGCCACCCAGTTTAGGGACCAGGTGCAGCCCAGCCATCAGTTTAGGGACCAGGTGCCAGCCCAGCCACCCAGTTTAGGGACCAGGTGCCAGTCCAGCCACCCCTATTTTATTAAATATTTATAACATTTGAGCGAATATTTTTTTTTCACATTTTTCTCCTCTAAAATTTAGGTGCGTCTTATGGTCAGGTGCGTCTTATGGTCCGAAAAATACGGTACTCTTATTGTGATTTTTTTTAACTAAAAATATGTAAAAGAATACATACTGGACTAAACTGAGAAAAAAAATTGCTTTTTTAAAAACAAAATGGGGATATTTATTATAGCAAAAAGTACAAAATATTGTGAAACAACTGAAGGTTGGTTAGTGAACAGTGGTAAATATGATGTGCAGTGGAGCAGAAATAGATTGAAATGCCCATCAAATTACATGGGCATTCATGAGATTCTGTCTGACGCATAAATGCATCCATGGGAAGGCCCCCCAATATCTATGTGAAAAACTCACAACTCCAATCGCATTCTGCAATCCGCCAACCAAAATCTGCTCTAGATACCCAAAGCCAAATACAAGTCCAAAAGAGAAAGAAGATTTGCGCTCCAGGGTCCCAGACTATGGAAAGCTTTACCAACCAGCATTCGGTTGGAGGAGAACCACTTGGCCTTTAGAAGAAAGATCAAAACTCATCTCTTTTGATGTCAAAGGAGACAGGAACAACGAGCACCCAGAGGCGATTTAATTTGCATGTGCTGCGCTATATAAGTTCTTCACTCACTTACTCACGCACTCATGAGTGGGAAAAAACTGTGGGGGATTTAAAAAAGGGGCGCATCCACACTGTGCAAGACATCAGCACTGGAGACTGAGGACTACAAGGGGCTGTGACATGACTGTTACTTTACAGGTGTGCATTATCCCATGCTCCCTAACCTAATGCATCCCTCACTTCTAATGCTGCGTACACACAACCATTTTTAATGTCAAAGGGCCAGATTCACGTACATCGGCGCATTTTTTGACTGGCGTAGCGCACCTCCTTTACGTTAGACCGCCGCAATGTAGCGGCGCAATCACCGTATTCTCGTTTAATTTGCGCAGAAATTAGCGCCTGTGCAACATAATTTCAGAGGCGTAAGGCGGAGTAATTCAAATTGTGAAGGACGTGGGCGTGTTACATTGAAATGAGCCGTGACCCCATGCAAATGAAGGGCCGGCCGGATCGCGCATGCGCGCATGAAGCAGACCATGGTCAGCACCTCTGTGCGCATGCTCACAACTCGGGAACGGCGCAATCAGTGAAATTGGAAGTGGACCCGGGCAATTTAGTGAACTACGCAGACAGCATAAATAGACAGACACAAACGCACTTTCTTTGCAAAAGTACTTCCCTTTGTATCCCTTCCTATACAGCAAGGTGCTTTTGTTCTGTTGTTTATTAGCGTTTGTTTGTTTGTGACGTGACGTGTCTTTGAGATATTTGGGGACTGTTTTGCAGGGTGATTTTTGTCTTTTATGTGTTTTCTTTGTTGTTATTTTTTTTAAATTATATTTTTGCTGGGCATTTTTTATTTTTGCTGGTCAATTTTTTTATTTTTTTTGGTTCTGTTTGTGAATGATTTTGGAATGTGGGGGTGACATTCCTGCCGGAAAAGGGGTGTCACCCTCATTTGTGGTGAAGAAGTGATCCCCAGGTCCGTGTGAATGGTGTATGAATGTACAGTGACATAATTGGAGCCGTGGCATGGCGTTGCTGCTCACAAGTCCTGCATGGTGGGCTTGTGCCAATCCAATGTGATGAGGATGTGATGTGTCTGTGCTAGGGACCACAGTGGTGTTGCATGCATGCATTCTCATTGTGCCATGATTAATGTGTGTGTTTAACGTGCAAAGATGCCTAATGTGAGCAGGCTCCTGGCTGCTCTTCCCTCAGAAGACGGGGTATCCTCGGTTAGGGAGGGATTGTCTGGTTCGGGGGTCAGGTCATCACTTATGTCAATCTCCAGGCCCTTTCTCACTGCGAAGTTGTGCAGCATGCAACATGCACCAATGATCAGGCATACAAAGTTTGGGGAATACAACAGGGTACCATGGGGAGTTCCGTATAGGAGTCATGAGATGGGGTCCCAGTGCATATGCAGAGTCACCCTGAAGGGATAAGACAGGAGGATGTTAGTAGTGCATGTGCCCCTTGTGATTTCAGCATTATGGGGGGGACAGTCATGCCTGCCACCCATGTCCCTCACCAACCAGCCATGTCCCCCTGCTGTTCGAAATCTGTGGGGACGGGGCTAGGATTGTATATGTAGCTGTCATGGGTGTCATGGGTGGTGTCATGTGTTGGGCTGGTGATGTCCTCCTGCAGGTTTGTGGTTAATTCCAGAATGGCATGAGGGGTGAATCTGAAGATGCGAGACACCTCAGAATCACTCATGCCAAAGATGTCTATGCGTGTGTGATATATCAAGTGAAGAGTGAGAGGCTTGTATCAGATTAGATTATTATATCCATCAAGGTTTTAACCACTTCAATACCCAGCCATAGACAATTGACGGCCTGGGATGGGATTTACCATCCTAAGTGGCCGTCAATTGACGGCCTGGGTATTGCAGGCAAATATCTGGACGATGCCTGCAGCCAGAGGCATCATCCAGATATCCATCTCTTCAGCCGGCGATTCTGCACAATGTAAGAACGTCATAGCGGCGGTTCCGCCGCTTGATCTTTCTTACAGGCCGCGGGAGGGGACATCCCCCCCCCTCCCGCCGCCATCCGGTGCTTCTCCGGGCTTACCTGTACCTTCGGGGGCCCGGAGAACGAATCGTCGGCGGTGGCAGGAAGCATAGAGATGATGTGACCAGATGGTCACCAGTCATCTCTATGACCGCTCGGAGGACCCGGGCGGATCTGATGACGTCACGCCCGGGTCCCCGTATGTAAACAAAGCCGCATTGCGGCTGTAAGTCACCATTCATGAGTCGGTGAATTTTTTTTCACCGATCTCATGGTTTCCAGCCTGGAGGTGAGATGTGAGGTCTTATTGACCCCACATCTCTCCATAAAGAGGACCTGTCACACACATTTCCTATTACAAGGGATGTTTACATTCCTTGTAATAGGAATAAAAGTGGAAAAAAAAAAAAAAATCAAAAAAAGTGTAAAAATATATAAAGTATAAGTAAAAAAAAAAAAATAAAAGATAAAAAAAAAATTAAAACGCCCCTGTCCCCGATAGCTCGCGTGCAGAAGCGAACGCACACGCAAGTCCCGCCGACATATGTAAACGCCGTTTAAACCACACATGTGAGGTATCGCCGCGTGCGTTAAGTGCCAGCAACTAACTAGCATAGATCTCCTCTGTAAATCTAAACTGTAACCTGTAAAAAATAAATAAAGCGTGCCTATGGAGATTTTTAAGTACCGAAGTTTGCGCCATTCCATGAGTGTGCGCATAATAAAGCGTGACATGTTGGGTCTCTATTTACTCGGTGTAACATAATCTTTCACATAATACAAAAAAATTGGGCTAACTTTAGTGTTTTGTTATTTTTTTAATTCATAAAACAATTTTTTTTACAAAAAAAAGGCGTTTGAAAAATAATTGCGTAAATACCGTGCAAGATAAAACTTTGGAATGACCGTCATTTTATTCCCTAGGGTGTCTGCTAAAAAAAACATATATAATGTTTGGGGGTACTGTGTAATTTTCTAGCAAAATAATGATGATTATTACATGTAGGAGAGAAGTGTCAGAATAGGCCCGGTATGGAGGTGGTATAAAAGCCTAGTATTGAAGCGGTTAAAGGGCTATTGAAAGATAGTGAGACCGTGTTTGTAATTTGTATGTATGTTATGTATTGATGTATATATATGTATTTTTGTTGTAAAAATGTTTATAAAAGCAAAGATTTTTTTTTGGAATCCTCTGCTGTGCCCTCCTCAGTACCCTCCTCCGTGCCCTCCTCCGTGCCCTCCTCCGTGCCCTCCTCCTTCTTTGCTCATCTAAAGTCAGTAGTATAGCTATGAGCATGGATGCCACTGGCATGTTAGCATACAGTTTGTTGGGCAGCAAGTGTGACTGCTCAGCTCCTCACTAACAGTGTTGCTTTAGCTGACATGTAGACAAATTGTCTAATTTTAAACCACCTTTTATATGGTCTAATTTTAGACAGGACGTGCAGCTGTTGCACACAGCGCGTAGCCTGCGCTGTACCAACGTTCTTTTGTGGATCCCCGTAACTCCCTCATTTGCATATTTGAATAGCAAATCAATGGTGTGTCTAGTGCAGTTTTGCGCGGATGGATGCGCCTGTCTATCGAAATTACGCGGGTCAAAAAAAAGTAGATTTCTTGCGTATCTCGTTTTGGGGATGCAGCGAATCGAAATGCATACGCAAATTTAGACTGACGCCGCGCATCTCCTGTAACGCCGGCGTAATCGCTCTGTGAATCTGGCCCAAAGTTTTTCTCGATGTGATTCTTGTCAAGCCTGGCTTGCATACACACAATCGTGAAAAAAAATGCTTCGAGCAAAGCGTGGTGACGTACAACACGTCTGACGGCACTATAAACGGGAAGTTCCATTTGATTGGCGACACCCTTTGGGCTGATTATGCAAATTTTCCTTCTCATAACCTGCTTCTGTGAGCCTGCACGTTTTTTTCCCCGTCATTAAAGCCTACACACGACTGTTTTTTAACGTGAAAAACAACGACATGAAAAACAACAAGAAAAAATAGAGCATTATCTAAATTTTTAATGCCTATTTTTTACGTCTGGAAAAATGCTCTGGAGCCTACACAGTCGTTTTTAATGATCAATTAAAAAAATTGCATTTTTCTTGTCATGAAAAACGGTCGTGTGTACACAGTATACGACTTCATGTACACAGGATGGGCCAGATTCAGAAAGAATTAGATTCCCGCAGAGTATCAGAGATACTCTACGCCGCCATACCTTACCTGGCTCTAGGAGGAATTCAGAGAGATTTTGGCCCGTAAGGTACGGCCGCGTAGTGTATTTCTCCCGGTGGAATCAAACTACGCGAATAGGGGGCATGAGGCATTTAAATTAAGCGCGTCCCCGCGGCGATCGAACTGCGCATGCTCCGTGCATTGCGCGAAATCACGTCGTTACGTCATTTTTTTTTTAGTAGCGTCGTTTACGGACATTCCTATTCCCGGACGACTTACGCAAAAAATAAAAAATAAATTGAAAGTCGACGCGGGAACGACGGCCATACTTAACATGGGCCGCGTAATGTTAGACCAGCTAATAGTAGCGAAAAAATGACGTACGCGATTGGGAACGACGCTCGTAACTTCGTGGATCGCCGTAAAAAGCTCATTTGCATACCCCGACGCTGAAAACGACGCAAACTCCACCCAGCGGCCGCAAAAAGATCGCAGCGTAGACCCGAAGGTGTACGAAGACGTAAGCCTGTCATATCGAAGCCCAACGCCGCCGTATCATGGTTTGAGGATTCAAACTAGTGATACGGCGCGCGAAATTTGAAATTACTTCTGTCTAACACTAGTTAGACAGGCGTAATCGCTCTCTGAATCTGGTCTGATGTTTTTACAACCTCTCCTGAATGATTTAACTTGACAGATAATAACCGACGTTTAAAATGCCCATTTTGCCGTTTTTACATACCATTTAGCCTTGTTGTTCTGCATTTTGCTATGTTTGCATTTAGAGGTGTTTAAATAAATAAATACATATTTATTTTTTCAAAATATCCAAAAATGAAAAATGCCTGCAAACGAAACATGGCTTACTGCATTTAGACACATTTAGAAATGTTTGGCGCTTGAAATGATTGTAAACTCCGCTTCAGTACCCATTTTTTTTTTGCGTTCCAAAAAATGCCTCTAAGCTCAACTGCCTAGAAGAGACTGTAAACAACCCTGTGTACATGGACAGATAGAATAGACTGTAAACAACCCTGTGTAAATAGACAAAGAAGATAACATGGAGGAGAGTTCAGGGGCAGTTGAAAAAAACAACTGGTTCTAAAGGTCTGTTTACTAGTAGCAGTGTACATGAGGCCTAACTTGTCTGATGGCTGCAACCAATTAATTATGTTTCCACAAATGCAAACTAAATAAAATAAAAAAATGTCAGTTTTAGACATGGAAACAGGCCTAAACGGGAAGTGAGCGCAGTGGTGAAAGGCGGTGAGAGTCACTGCACAATTGTATTAACTAAAATCCACCAGGGTGGAGGTTGAAAACTGCAGGATATGAGAAACACATTTAAAGGGGAAACATTTTTGAGAGAAGAAAAGCACTACTAATTGAACTATAGTCATCTGGGACTGTCACATTTGTTTTATTTTATTGTACACAAGAAAGTTTGTCACAGAATAATGAACGTAGTTTTGTGGTTTGAAAGTAAGGTTTTGGTTTAAAAACATTAATTGGATTGCACAGGGATAGGCGCAGCCAACATTTTTGATTTTGTGACTAACAGTTACATTGATGACTGAATTTATGGTCACAGGAGGCCCTGTTGAAGAAAGGAAAATATGTGTCAAGTTAACCACGACACAGCTATTCCACACATGCATTTAGGGCATATTTACTTCTACAGTATTTTATGTATTGTCACATCTTAATTGCATTGCATGAGGGCAGCTCTTTTATTTTAAATAGGTGTCAGTACACCTCAGTGTGTCCATATGTTTTCTGCTTACAAATGGTAAATGATCATAATGGGAGTAACTTAAAAAAAGTGTATTTCTTATTTTCCTGTTTAGGTGTCATTTATTCTTAAAATATTTGCTAGTATTGCTACAGACGTAAAGTGGTAGTAAATACTTTTGTGCCATTTTTACCGACAGGTAATGGGACAGCAGACGGGAAATACACCTTAATACTTTAATTAAATAAAACACAGCAGACAACTGTTGGATGTTAACGTTGTTTAATATTGTTTAATATTGGTTTCAAATTATCGTAATAAATACTTTCAACACAATTCAGAAATAAATAAGCATTTAAATAAGCATTAAAGCCAGCCTAGCCACTACGGCTCAGGCTGCCAACACAACTACCCAGCTTCAAAATAGCCAAAACAATTGTACCAGCTTAATAAATAATATATTTTATTCATAAATAAATAAATTAAATACATATGAGAAAACATAGCTCTTCCCCCTTTGTTGTTTTTTTTTTTTTTTAAGAAAAACAAAGGTGACACTACCACATAAAAAACAGCCGCGACAAAGATATAATAAAAAAAGGGGGGTGGGGGCTCGAACACCACAGCTCCTATGTCTTCTGAGGCGAATGAGCCTGAGCTAACGGAACCCATTTTTTATAGCCCAAAAACAGCCTGGTTCCGACCAGTTTGAACTGTTTTTTCCCGGGCTTTCTATACCAGACCCCAGGAAAGGTCACCTGAAGGTCAAGTGAGCCCGCCAAATTCCCCCAGGGGAGCCTAAGGCTCCCCAGGGGGGACCTGAAAACTGTCACCCGTCGCTCTCCCATGAAGAAAATGGGGGTTAGAAACTGCCTTCCTCCTTTTCCTGTCAGTCTATAAAAAAGCTTACCTGTAGGTTAAAGGAATACATCCTAAATGTGCACCATTAAGGAGATATTCCAGTGAGCAACAGCTGGTGACATCACCGTGACATGTGCTCTGAAGAAACGGCATACCCGTTCAATTCCTTTAGAGGTCTGTGCAATGCCCGGGCTCTGGCGCACATGGATGGTAGTGACATCAATGTGGCTTCAGCCAATCAGATGTCCAGAGCACACAAACTCAGAAGAATACCAGGTGAATATGGAACCCTTATCAGCGGTGAAAGGGCGGCGCTGGAGGGATCAGTTTTATAGGCAAGTCTAACATAATGTGCTCGTATGCAGTGCATACAAAAACATTATGGCTTAAACCTGCTTTACTACCACTTTAGGGCATGTCTATGGAAAATACAATATGTTACTATTATTATATTACTTTTTTGCGGTTCAAAAATAAAACATAAATAAATAAAAACGGTGCAAGGACAGAAATAGTTGTGGCCCTGTGTAGATCTAATTGTCCTGCCTGAAATCTAGAGAGCTCCTTCCCCATTCATCTGGTGGATTAAACCGGGTGACATTTGGATGTAAACAGACAGGCAGACCACCCATAAAGGAAAGCGGCTGTGTCCTCTGCATAAGCAGAGCGGACACAGACATGTCATCCGTCTGCTCAGGGGGAATCAGCCCCCCTGTAAAAAAGGCCTAACAAGTTCAGAGTTACATTCAGGTGAAAGGTCAATTTTTAAAGTAAATTAACCAAAGCACCTTGTAGTGTCCACATATACATTATACTAACAAAAGTATTCAGACACCTGCCTTTACACACATATGAACTTAGTTTGTGGGGCTCAATATTGAGTTGGCCCACCCCAGCTATTACAGCTTCAACACTTCTGGGAAGGCTGTCCGCAAGGTTTAAGAGTGTGCCTATAGGAATGTTTGACCCTTCTTCCAGAAGCTCATTTGTGAAACACCTGGCAGACACAAACAGCCACACTATTCCATCTCATCTATAAGATCAGATCAATAAGGCCCGTCCGGCTATCAGGTTGACTCATATAACCACTTTCAACCGTGATGATTTGGTCGTTTGTATCCAAGACCCCGATTCTACTCCTTATCAACCTGATTTGTGTGTATGGGGAATAAGTATTATATTTATCCTTTAAATTCACGGTCAATATACAGTATAGCACAAGTTTTTGTAGTGGGACTACTTTGTCCTATGTGGATCATTGGCTGTCGTCATCTCTCTGGTCTAATGTCTGTGCGCTGCTCTGACGGACATAGCTCTCTTTTCATTATTAGGTTATGGTTTTTCTCTGTGTGGGTGGAGCATCAACATTTGGGATATAAGCTACAGATTTAGAACTCATAAGCCCTCTGTCCCTAAAGAAGATCTACTTTTATTTTTTTCTAAATGCGTTGAATGTTCTGTCTATCCGACAGGTTCTGGGCTTTCTCTGCAACTGTTTCCATTTATTGTTGCTTTTATTCCTACTTCTATGTTGTTGATTGGTATCAATGCTCAATAAATTCATATATTTTTACAATACTGTTTGTGGTCCCAACCTAAGGAACCTGTTTTTTTACACTTTGTTTTTTAATTGTTCGCATTAGACTGTATCAGACTTATTTAATTCTGCATTTTACATTCACTTTGCATCAGCATTTCCATATGTGTGTAGGTCTGGTTAATTGTGTGGGACCAGGATTTGGTGTGCTGTTCCTTCATTTGTCTTTTGTCCAGGAGTTGCGATTTGTTGTGTGAGAGTATTTACAGTATACCCAATATATATATTTAGCTATGAAGCCCACTCACACCACTATCTGGACCTTTGTCTTTCGTCTTCTTGGGGATCATGTCTATGCGCCCGGTCCTCCATCTTCTGCGGTTTCCTTCCACAGCTCCGGGTGCAGACAATTTGAACAGCCTCTGACTCCTCGTCCCCCATTTTCCAGACGTATTGCAATGTAAGTACTTATAGGGATAAGTAACTCTCTCCTTTTTCTTTTGTACATATCCTCCCAGTTAAGGGTAGGGATGAGCCGAACACCCTCACGTTCGGTTCGCACCAGAACAATCAAACAGACCGCCCGTTCGCGTGAACATTTAGAACCCCATTGAAGTCTATGGGACTCGAACGTTCAAATTCAAAAGTGCTCATTTTAAAGCCCAATATTCAAGTTATTGTTGGAAAACGTCTTTGAGAACCCGGGTCTTGCCCCAGGAAACATCTATCAATGTAAAAAAGTTTTAAAAACTGTAGTTTTTTCAGGAGCAGGACTCCTGAAAAAACAACCGTTTTTAAAACTTTTTTCCATTGATACATGTTCCCTCGGGCAAGACCCGGGTTCTCAAACGCGTTTTCACAGGTAAACTTTAGACACCCAAGAGGTACAATATTTAAAGGAATTTTTTTTTTATTATTTATTTAAACATTATTAAAATCACTGCTCCAGGAGCAGTGATTTTAATGATGCTTAAATAAAAAAAAATGAAAAATTCCTTTAAATATTGTACCTGCTGGGTGTCTATACCTGTGATAACATCTTTAAATAGCACAATCATCTGCCTGCCAGTAAATTAGGAAGAACTGATCTAGCTAAGCTATACAGTGTATAAATATATGTACAACTCCTAGGGATGTATATATATCCTCTACACACTGTACATTAATCTAAACTGACTAGCCTGCCTGCTCTATCTAGCTATATAAAAAGACTTTCTCTCTGTATCTCTGACTGATCTCAGTTCAGCGCTGGAACACACTACACGAGGCCACCCAGCAGGCAGCCTTATAAAGTGTGGGGCATGTGCTAAAGCCCTGAGCCATAATTGGCCAAAGCCACCCTGGCTTTGGCCAATTATGGCTGTCCGAGGCCACCCAGCAGGCAGCCTTATAAAGTGTGGGGCATGTGCTAAAGCCCTGAGCCATAATTGGCCAAAGCCAATTATGGCTCTGTAAGATAGTGAACACTAATTAAATGTATAAACAAACCATGTGATAAAAATCAAAGATGTGCAATAAGGACCTGAAACAAAATTACTCAAGTGACCAAACTAACAAAAGTGAATATATAAATAAATGAGCAATTTTGTTTCAGGTCCATATTGCACATCTTTGATTTTTATCACATGGTTTGTTTATACATTTAATCAAGTGTTTACTGTCTTACACTGTTTAGTGCATCAATTTAAACTCATCATTTTATTTATTCATACCTTTTGTCTTGTTGTTAGCACATTTAGATTTGAGCAGCATTTTGTTTCTGATTGCACTATTTCTCCACTGTTCATTTATACATTTACAATTTTCACCATTGGCTAGTTCTTAAGATTACACTTCTTTTTACAGCGGTGTAGTGGTTAGCACTTTCACCTAGCAGCATCAAGGGTCACTGGTTTGAATCCTGACTATGACAACATCTGCCTGGAGTTTGCATGTTCTCCCTGTGCCTGTGTGGGTTTCCTCTGGGTACTCAGGTTTCCTCCAACATGCTGGTAAGTTATTAGGTTCCTGTCTAAATTGGCCCTAGTATATGTATGAATGTGTGCTAGGGACCTTAGGTTGTAAGCTCCTTGAGGGTAGGGCTTGATGTGAATGTACAATGTACATGTAAAAGCACAACGTAAATTGACGGTGCTATATAAGTACCTGAAATAATATTAATAAAACACGTGGGGCAAAATTGGATGCACCTATTCTCATGCAGACGGCTCAACTCATTACATTATCTTGAGTTCACTACCTACCATGTATTTTTAAGTGTTTTTTTATTACATCCATGATTTGTTCCATAGCACACAGTGGTTGGCTGGTCTCTAATATCTGATTGACAATTGTATTGCTGCATGTCCTTTTGCCATGTTCCTTGTTTCACCAATAAAAACATATTTTTGATATTGACTTCAAGCCATGTGTACTCAACGTAATTCAAAGTCTCCAAAAAAAAAAAAACTTTCTTCATTTAATTATATTCCTGATTAACCATAAAGGACATACTTCCACTTTGTGTGTACTAAATGCCTTTGCAAACACAAAGATTACCTTGTAAAGGTAGTAGTGATATCATCACTATGCTGAACATATCCTGTGCAGAGAGCACAACTGTGTGAGGGGCCCAGCAGGCTCCACCTACTACAGGGTGCCTGCAGAAAGCTACAGTAGTGGGTGGAGACAAGACCAGTCACCCTTCACAAGTGATCAGTTATCATTACAGGAAGCTCCTGCACGGACACAAATTCTCACACTGGGTAATGGAACAGATCTGAAAGAAATGCACAAAACACATCTAGATTCAACTAAGAATACACATGATGAACGTATTCAGCTTTAACTTCAGAGAAAATAAAAATGCTCATTTGTAGTGAAAATGCTCCTGCACTGCAAGGGTTAAATTCTTGTTTAGCTCTAGTTAAGTAGAAAAGCAGTTTTATTTGCATGATCCTTCTCTACCCTGGTAGCTAGTGCTTCTTTGTGTGCCAGTGGTAAAATGTTCCTTGGTGTCCATGTGTCCAGTGCAAGGCCTAATTTTAGGGTACGCAAACTCAATATATTACCCAACTTTATGTGTAAAATATATACCCAACATGTCAAGTCTTAGGCCTCATGCACACTGGACATTAAAATAACGTTATAAAAACGCCAGTAGCTTTCCATTTTTTTTTAAATAGCGTTTATTAGTGTTTTTTAGCGTTTTTTTTCAATGGATCAAAAACATTTGTGAGATAAGTTTTTGAGCGTTTATTGACGTTAGAGCTGTTTTGCAGCTTTTTTAAAGCCAAAAAACCCACCAGCCAAAAACTGCTGATAACAGCCTATGTGTGCATGGACACATAGGATAAAATGCTGGGAAGTTTATTGACTGTAGAAAAAACCATCTGAAGCCGAAAACAGCTGCTGTGAAAACGTCCATAAACGGCCAGTGTGCATGAGCCTTAAAGCGGAGGTTCACCCAAAAATCAACTTTCTGCAACTAGATCCAGCATACTGCTGACATCTGAAGTATGCTGGTCTTTTTTTTTTTGCACTTATCCTTTTAGCCGGGTTTCCTATCTGGCTCCGAGTGGGGATTTCTGCGGGGAGAAGGCATTCCCGAAGGCAAGCGTAGGTGATCGACGGGCTTGGATAGCGTGTCACGCCTTCTGAAAATAGCCGAGGCGACACTCGGCTGTTTTTCGGCTGTTTAGAGCTGACTGTGCAGGCGCCGTAAATTGCCGAACGTCACTTTGGCTATTTTCAGAAGCCGTGACGCGCTATCCAAGCCCGTCAATCAACTATGCTTGCCTCCGGGAACGCCTATACCAGGAAGTAATCACCGCTCGGAGCCAGATAAGAAACCTGGCTAAAACGATAAGTGCAAAAAAAAAAAGACCAGCATACTGCAGATGTTAGCAGTATGCTGGATCTAATTTCAGAAAGTTGATTTTTGGTCGAACCCCCGCTTTAAAGTTCCATATGCCTATGAAAGTGCAACAAACTTCAGTACCCTACATTTCCCATAGGTGGCACTTTAATCATACTAGTCACTAGTTTAGAAAAAAACATGAACAATAGGCTTAAAATTACTGGTTTGGTGATATGTAAGTGCATCTGTGTAGCAAATTCAATGTTTTCATCTGTAGGCCCCTCAGCGCATGTGTTTACATTCATATGTGCATATGTGTGGAGTGGAGTGGGGACTCAAATATTTTGGGGGGGGGGTTAAGTGCTTGGCTGTAACTTTGTTTAATAAATGTTTTCATTAACTACTTAAGGTACTGTGGCAGGTTGGGTCTTCTGTGTGAATCGCCATATATGCCGTGGGACGGGCAAACTCGTTAATAATAATGAGATTTTCTGCAGAAAATTGGGACCACGTTTATATAATTTGTAAAGATTCAGCTTATTTTATAGTTTATGCTGAAATCTACCTGCTCTCTCTCTCTCTCTCTCTCTCTCTCTCTCTCTCTCTCTCTCTCTCTCTCTCTCTATCTCTCTCTCAGAAATAGTGGCCAACCAAAAAAGACTTAAACAGTGTTCTTACATTTTTCTTAAATTAAAATGTGCAACCTTTCTGCTTTCTAGTCTCTACCTCAAAACTATCAGTCAATCAAAAAGGATATAAAAACTGTACTGCAAATCTGTAGAATTGTTCCTTCTTTTGGATGGGAAAAAAATAAGTACATTTTTTGGGAAGAATCAATCTGCCTGTACTGTGGCTCACATATAACAGTCTGTCCACACAGGCTGTGGTGCTAATCTGTTCAAATGTACTGTATTGATTTGTTCTTAAAAAAAAAATTGTTTCTAACAACAAGCTACTTGCTGTCTCAGGCCTCGTACACAAGACCGAGGAACTCGTCGGAAAAGACACATCGTTTTCCTCGACGAGTTCCTTGTTAGGCTTGTCGAGAAACTTGACAAGTTTTCTTTGCGTACACACAGTCAAGACCAAATCTCAAACGAGGTGACGTTCAACACGTACGACAGCAGGGGAAGTTCGATTCCACTGGCACAACCCTTGGGGCTGCTTTTGCTTATCTCCTGTTACTGCGTGTTAGGTAAAAGTTTGGTGAGAGGCAATTTGCACTTTTCAGTCTGTTACAGTGTGACAAATGTGCTATCTCCATTACACCTTTCACCGAAGGTGCACTCCCGTCTCATACTTTATTCTGAGCATGTGTGGGTTTCTAAGCATACACACTAACATGTTTCTCGTCGAAAACCAGCCCAACGAGGAACACGACAAAGAAATTGAGACTCCCGATGAGGAAAAAGAGAACTTGTTCTCTTTTTTTCTTGTCGAGTTCCACGTCAGTTTTCTCGATGAAAAGCTTTGCCACCAAGTTTCTTGATGGATTCTGTCGAGGAAAATGGTCGTGTGTACAAGGCCTCAGTCAGAAAAGCAGCCTAGCTCCAATTCTGGGACAGAATCATGCAGCTGTATACTACAGCTACAGGGGAGTTAATCCCCAACACACCTCAAATTACCCTGTTATTCATCTTACTAGGCTCATATAAAAATATCAAAAAGGGTTTGCTCAGACATTGGTTATTCTGCGACATTGGTGATCAATACAAACTCCATCAGTGAATGAATGGACAGTGGAAATGGACCTAATTGAGAAGATGGAGACCCTCCTGTCACATGAGTTGGATGTTGTCAGATATGGGCCCCCTGGAGGACATTAATGGAATCAATAGGAAATTAGAGGGTAAAATGGAACTAGAACAGAACCTTAAATATGATTTAACAGGGTTTCAGTGAGGGATGTCTATATGTCGTAGTCCTTTGCTATCCCCCCCCCCCTCCTTTTTTTCAGTTTGTTTGATGTTTTGGTTATGATAGTTTGTATAATGTGTTTGTATGTTTTGATGAATGAATGAATGCAAACTTATATAGCGCAGCACATGCAAACTTAATCGCCTCTGGGCGCTTGTTGTTCCTGTCTCCTTTGGTATCAAAAGAGATGAGTCTTGATCTTTCTCCTGAATGCTAAGTGGTTCTCCTCCAACCGAATGCTGGTTGGTAAAGCGTTCCATAGTCTGGGACCTTGGACCGCGAATCTCCTTTCTCCTTTGGACTTGTACTTGGCTTTCGGTATCTGGAGGAGATTTTGATATGATAATACCATTAATGTATGTATATTTGTAAAAATTCATTAAAACTGAGATTGAAAAAAACAGCAGCCTGGCTGAAAAGCTGTATGAAAAGGAGTGCAAGTTTAGCAGACAATTTGTCATGTTTTCCTTTCTTAAAGCAGTCAGTCAGTGAAAACAAAGCCAACATTTAGCTGTAGGTGCAATCTGCTTACTCTCTCCATTTCAAATTGAGGCCTATCCAATCAAGGCTTCAAAAATGTGTTAATTATATCCAAATGCTATATGCCTCCTAAATATATATATATACCGTATATACTCCAGTAAAAGCTGACTTTTTCAGCACATTTTTTATGCTGAAAAAGCCCCCCTCGGCATATACTCGATTGTGAGTCTCCCTCTGTGTCAGTCTTAACTGTTTGGCGGCCGTCCACTGTAACAAAGCTCTGCCTCCTGCTCGTCTGTGATACACTAAACACTGAACACTGATAGAAATGCTGGAAAACTGAATCAGTGTTCCGTCTATCATGAATGAGGAGGAGGCTTTGTTACAGTGGACGGCCGCCGACTTCAGTTGCAATAACACATCGGGAGATCAAAGGTACATGAGAATGCAAATGGGCACAGTGAGGCTGCAGATGGGCACAGTGAGGCTGCAAATGGGCACAGTGAGGCTGCAGATGGACAATGTTGACCCTCTTTTCCACTTACAGTAGCTGCTGCATTTCCCACCCTAGGCTTAGACGCGAGTTAATATATTTTTTGATTTTTCTGTGGTAAAATTAGGTGCCTCGGCTTATATTCAGGTCAGCTTATTTTAAAGTATATATGGTATATATCAATGTAGCGCCCTGCTTCTTTTATAGTTGGTCCTGCCTTAAATTTAGAGGGTGGTCAGAGATTTACTGTATTTATTGGCGTATAACACTCACTTTTTTACCCTGAAAATAGAGGGTAAACTGTGCCTGCGTGTTATACACAGGGGGCTGTGGAATTTTTTTCCCTGAAACATCCCTCTTAAAGTTAGGGTGCCTGTTATACGCCGATAAATACGGTAGTTATTTTTGCCAAATTTGGGCTTCTGTTGCATCCATGGCTGTGCTGTGAGTGACCACTATTGTTGCCTGGGGTGCCTGTACCACCCCAAGCCAAGGGTGGCAGCAGTCAAGTCAAGGTGCATTGGGTATTTTTCCTCAGCAGCCAATCAGTGAGGGTTGGTCGCCTTGCTGTGCATGCTGGGGGAGAGTACTTAAGGGACAGACATCATTTGTTCTGGGTTGACGTCGTTGTGAGGCCATCCCTGGCTGTTGTCCCACCACCCCCGTGTGTGGCTCTCATGGCCAAGGGGGCGTGTTCAAGTGTCCCTGGCTCCGGGACCACGTTGGTCCGGGGTACTAATCTACCATGCAGACCTGCTAGTCAGAATGGGTCTACAGTTGCAGAGTGGTCCTGTGCTATCCGTCCTGAGGGAGGAAGCCACCCAATGAAAAAACCTGTCTGGGGAGTACCGAGCACAAGGCTGGTATCTCAAGAGAGGCCTTGAACTTCATCGAAGGACGCACCATTACTGAAGGGCTAAATGATGGTCGCCTGTCAGTTTTGAATTAACAAAGTTTATTCAAGAAAGAGATCCGGGTGATTAATCCAAAGTTGAGAAGGATTCTGGACCAAATACATCTCCATCTTTGGGAAGGACTTGGCAGAGACTTCGCTAAAGTTCCGTGTGACACTCTGGCTGCTAGGCTGGTGAGAGAGGCCTATCCAGGTGCGCAATACCCCCTCTGGGTAGAGTGGCGACACAAGTTTATTGCTGGAAGCAGGATTGTTTCCAAACAAATTTATACACCCGAACCTACTTACTATCCCTTCTACCTCTTCAACTACTATTACTTCTACTATTTTACCTAGTTGGGTAATAAAGCACAGAAATAGAAATCTAAAGTGAACATTGCAGTTCTTCTCAGCTCTCATCGTGCACCCTAGACGGCAGAGGAATGAGGTAACATGCCACCCAAAACAAACCAGCAGCTCCTTCGGGGGTAGTGCTTTATATATATATATATATATATATATATATATATATATATTTCCAGGTGCATTGTGTTTGCTCTCGCCCTCAGAAGTTGCAGCCTATCCAAGAAAGGCTTAAAAGTCTTAAAGCAGTATTAAACCCAAATTAATAAAAAAGATAGTGCAGCGCAAAACAAATTAATATGAAATAAAATCAAAAGTAAACATAAGAAAAAACAAAATGTCCATAGGTGCACTGATAATCCAAAGTGAATACGAGGAGCCAAATCCAAAATGTGAATGGTGAAATCAGAAGAAAACCTCCACCAAGAAAGGTAAGAATGGCCTCTCACCTTATTGCCTAGACCAAAAAGGTCAAACATACTGTACTTACACTGCACACCGTGTGTCCTAACAACCTGTTGATGGATCCCGGCTTTCTGGCTATTTACCTAGCACTCCGAAACGAGTGCTTTTTATGTGAGTGTTTTTATTTGTATGCAATAAATTTTAAGAATGCTTCAGAGAGCACTAGATTTCTTTCAATTCTTTTGCATAACCACAACTGGCGTTTGAGTCCACTTATGCCGCAATGAGTGATCCGCTGTTGGATTGATCAGACTAATCAGGAGGTCCTTGTTATCACATGCTGTTTGACCTTTTTGGTCTAGGCAATAAGGTGAGAAGCCATTCTTACCTTTCTTGGTGGAGGTTTTCTTCTGATTTCACCATTCACATTTTGGATTTGGCTCCTCGTATTCACTTTGGATTATCAGTGCACCTATGGACATTTTGGCCCAGATTCAGGTACATCTGCGCATTATTGGACCGGCGTAGCGCACCGCCTTTACGTTAGACTTGCACAATGTAGCCGCGTAATCACCCTATTCTCGTAGCTTTTGCGCAGAAAATTGCGCATGCGTAACGTTATTTCAGAGGCATAAGGCGGAGTAATACAAATTGGGAAGGACGTGGGCGGGTTACATTGAAATGAGCCATGACCCCATGCAAACGAAGGGCCGGCTGGCTCGCGCATGCGCGCTTGAAGGAGACCATGGTCAGCTCCGCTGTGCGCATGCTCACAACTCGGGAGCGGCGCAATCAGTGAAATTGGAAATGGACTAAGGACTACGCAGACAGCATAAATAGAAAGACACAAACACACTTGCATTGCAAAAGTACATCCCTTTGTCCCTTCCCATTTAACCAAGTGCTTTTGTCCCGTTGTTTGTTGCGTTGTGTTTTGTATTTGTCAGATTAGTGTTCTGTGTGATCAAGTGTTTGTTAGTAGATCTTTGAAAGTGTTTTTTGATAAGTGTTCGAGAGACTGTTTGTTTGATATATTTCTGTTTGTTTGTTTTCTTGCTGAATTTTTGCTGTTTGTTTTTGTGACTGTTTTTTGCTGAGTGCTTGTGTGATTTTTTGGGTGTTAGTTTTCTCTTTGTGTGTGTTCTTGCTTGATTGGTTGTAATTGTTTTTGTGACTGATTTTTGTTGACTTGGAGTGAGTTTTTGCAGTATGACAGAGAGAAAGCGTAAACTAAATTTTACTTTGGGGGAAAAAATTATTCTTGCCCGGGCCATTAGCGATTATGGCCGTTTCCTCCACGGCCTGGGCAGTGCCAACACCACCCCGGCCAGGAGGAGGGAGATTTTGGACCTCATCACTGAGCAGGTCAATTCAGCGGGGGAGGGGGAGACACGGACCCGGTCTTGGATTAACAAAAAGATTAATGACCTCCGGCGTCTGGTCAAACAGAAGCTGTCCAAAATGCTTGCCCATGCCAGGGGCACAGGAGGGGGCCCACCATGCCGTATTAGGCTGACAGCGGAGGAGCGTGCGGTGGCCCTGACCTTTCATCGGCATGAAGTTGAGGGCCTGCCCGGCTTTGACTCAAGTCCGGAGCCCGTGGTGCCAGGAAAGTATTTTTTTTAATATCAGGTGTGTAGCATGTGTGGGGGAGGGGGTGAAAGGGAATATGTGGCAAGTGTGTGGATCCTCCAACCTGTGAATGTTTTGTGTCATCCACAGATGTGCAGGAGGGTGCAGGGCCATCTGGCCTGACCGCACTATCCCCAGGACAGCAGCCTAATGAGGCCCCCCCGACAAGTACGGAGTCCGCGGAGGAGGTTCAAGAGGAGGAGGAGGAGGTTGAGGAGGAGGAGTTTCATGAGGAGGAGGAGTCCATGTCAGGCAATGGACTTGTGGTTTTTGAGGACTCTTCCCCTCTGGCTGGCAGCAGGCAGCCCTCCCTAAGGGGGAGCCCCCCCTCCTCCCCCAACATGGCTCCCCTCCCAAGGGCCTCCCCTTCTCCCCGGCCACAAGCATCAGCTGGAGGCAGGAAGTCGTCCCAGAAGACCAGGGGGGTGGCCGATCTCCTGCCCGCCACTCTGAGAAGGGACCAGTTCCTCCAGACCGGCCATCTGGGACAGGTCAGCCAGACATTGGTGCGGATGGAGGAGAGCCTGTCCTCCATCAAGGATACGCTGGGGAACCTGGACTCCCACTCCCGGAAATTTTTACAAACTGCCTAAACGAACTGCAGACGACATCAGCAGGCGTTGGGCAGGATGTGAGGGCCCTTACCCAGGCTATCCAGGCCAACACGGCAACACTTGGTGCTGCCCTGGACAGAATAGCCGTGGCCTTGGAGGGCAGGCCGCCAGGTGAGCAGAGATCAGGAGCTGCTCCTCCTTCCCCGGTTTTCCCCCTCCCCATGAGTCTCCCCTGAGGAGCCGGGGCCGTGGCCGGGGGCGCCCCAGGCGTGGCTCACGTCAAGGGCAATCATTTTTTTTCCCCTCTTTTTTTTGTATTTTTTTTTTGCTGGAAATTTTTTGATTTTGCTGGTCATTTTTTTTTTTTTTGGGTTGTGAATGCTGTTTGAATGTGGGGGTGACATTCCTGCCGGAAAAGGGGTGTCACCCTCAATTTTGGTGGAGAAGGGTTCCCCAGGACCAGGGAGAAGTGATCCTCAGGTCCGTGTGAATGGTGTATGAATGTACAGTGACATAATTGGAGCCTTGGCGTGGCGTTGCTGCTCACAAGTCCTGCATGGTGGACTGGTGCCAATCCAATTTGATGTGGATGTGGGGTGTGTGTGCTACGGACCACAGTGGTGTGCATGCATGCTTTCTCATTGTGCCATGATTAATGTGTGTGTTTAACGTGCAAAGATGCCCAATGTGAGCTGTCTTCCCTCAGAAGACGGGGTATCCTCGGTTAGGGGGGGATTGTCTGGTTCAGGGGTCAGGTCATCACATAGGTCAATCTGCAGGCCCTTTCTTACTGCAAAGTTGTGCAGCATGCAACATGCACCGATGATCTGGCACACAAAGTTTGGGGAATACAAGAGGGTACCCCCAGACTTATCCAGGCATCGGAAACGTGACTTCAGGAGGCCAAAGGTGCGCTCCACCACTGCTCGTGTTTGGGCATGTGCTTGATTGTATCTTTCCTCTCCTGGGGTATGGGGGTTGCGGAAAGGTGTCATGAGATGGGGTCCCAGTGGATATGCAGAGTCACCTGTAAGGGAAAAGACAGGAGGATGTTAGTCATGCATGTGCCCCTTGTGATGTGTGCATCATGGGGGGGGTACAGTCATGCTTGCCACCCATGTCACTCATCAACCAGCAAGGTGGCCCCATACACGTTCTGATCGAATTCCATTCGGATGTGGCATTGATTGTATATGTAGCTGTTATGGCTGGACCCTGGGTGTTTGGCACGGACGTGCCATATGAGGCCTTGGGCATCGACTATCACCTGTACGTTGATGGAATGCCAATGCTTCCAATTGCGGTACATGTGCTCTGTCTCCTGGGGGGGCTGGAGTGCCACATGTGTGCAATCAATGGCCCCCACGGTGCGTGGGAATCTGGCAATTCTGTAGAAATCTGTCATTGCCTTCATCCGCAGCTCCTCAGTGGTGGGTTTGATGATTTGGTTGGCCATGCGTCTGAGGATTGCAGGGACAACCTGGTGCACACATCTGCTCATGGAGGACTGTGACATCCCAGCCACCACTCCACTTCTACGCTGAAAAGAGCCACTGGCAAGGAAATGGAGTGTTGCCATGACCTTGACCAGTGGCTGCACTGCATGTGAGCGGTGTGTTGGGCTGGTGATGTCCTCCTGCAGGGTTGTGGTTAATTCCATGATGGCATGAGGGGTGAATCTGAAGATGCGATACACCTCAGAATCACTCATGCCAAACAGGTCTATGCGGGTGCGGTATATCCTCTCCCGTGCCATCCTCCGTGCCCTCCTCCTTCTTTGCTCATCTAAAGTCAGTAGTATAGCTATGCGCGACGATGCCCCTGGCATGTTGGCATACAGATTGTTGTGCAACACGCGTGACTGCTGAGCTCCTCACTAACAGTGTTGCTTTATCTAACAAGTAGACTTTTTTTCTCTTTTTAGACCAGCTTTTATATGGTTTAATTTTAGACAGGACATTTTGCTGTTGCGCACACTGCGTAGCCTGTGCTGCCCCAACGTTCTTTTGTGGATCCCCGTAAGTCCATCATTCGCATATTTGACTAGCAAATCAATGGTCTGTCTAGCACAGTTTTGCGCGGACGGATGCGCCTGTCTAACGAAATTACGCTGGACAAAAAAAAGTAGATTTCTTGCGTATCTCGTTTTGGGGATGCCGTGCATCGAAATGCACGCGCACATTTAGACTTACGCCGCGCATCTCCTGTTGCGCAGGCGTAATCGCTCTGTGAATCTGGGCCTTTGTTTTTTCTTATGTTTACTTTTGATTTTATTTCATATTAATTTGTTTCTTTTTATTAATTTCTGTTGGGGTGTTTTATTTGAATTAACCTTCAGTGCTGGCTTGCATTAGTTTCTATTGTGTGTTATGTTTACTTTCTATCTCTGAATAATTTATTTACTAGTATTAAACCCAAAACCATAAAATTGAATGTATTGTAGCTTTCCCATCATTAGATTCGGTGGCTGCATTAATGTTCATTTTTTTGGCTTGTTTCCCACTGTCCCCTCCAACTAACACTTTATAAGCAGTGACAAAAAGTTTTTCTTTTGGGATATACTGTAGGCATAAATAAATAACAATAAAAAAAATCATACTTGCAAAAATGCTTGTTCTTTTGAAAAAATAGACTTACTGGAATGATTATCAGATGTAAATAGAAGAAAGAAGGCCTAAAAAGGAAAATTAATGCAGTCATCACATAAAAATTGTAAGCTGCAATATAATAAATGTTTAGGTTTTATACATGATCTCTTCCTACACTCACTCTGAAATAGTATACAATCTAAAGGGCTTCAAAAACACAGCTGCAAATATGTAAAAAAAAATAAAAATAAACTTTAGTCTGACAAAAATTATTGTTTACTCTTTGGTTAATTGTTTAATAATAATAAAAACAAAGGCCCAGATTCACGTACATCTGCGCATTATTGGACCGGCGTAGCGCACCGCCTTTACGTTAGACTTGCGCAATTTTGCCGCGTAATCACCCTATTCTCGTAGCTTTTGCGCAGGAAATTGCGCATACGTAACGTTTTTCCAGAGGCGTAAGGAGGAGTAATACAAATTGGGAAGGATGTGGGCGTGTTGCATTGAAATGAGCCGTGACCCCATGCAAATGAAGGGCTGGCCGGCTCGCGCATGCGCGCTTGAAGGAGACCATGGTCAGCTCCGCTGTGCGCATGCTCACAACTCGGGAGCGGCGCAATCAGTGAAATTGGAAATGGACTAGGGCAACTTTGTGAACTACGCAGACAGCATAAATAGACAGACACAAATGCACTTCCTTTGCAAAAGTACATCCCTTTGTATCCCTCCCTCTACAGCAAGGTGATTTTGTTTGTTTGTGACGTGTCTTTGAGATATTTGGGGACTGTTTTGCAGAGTGATTTTTGTCTTTTATGTGTTTTCTTTGTTGTTATTTTGTTTAAATTATATTTTTGCTGGGCATTTTTTTTTTTTGCTCGTCATTTATTTAATTTTTTTGGTTCTGTTTGTGTATGATTTTGGAATGTGGGGGTGATATTCCTGCGGGAAAAGGGGTGTCACCCTCATTTGTGGTGGAGAAGTGATCCCCAGGTCTGTGTGAATGGTGTATGAATGTACAGTGACATAATTGGAGCCGTGGCGTGGCGTTGCAGCTCACAAGTCCTGCATGGTGGACTGGTGCCAATCTAATGTGATGACGATGTGGTGTGTGTGTGCTAGGGACCACAGTGGTGTGCATGCATGCATTCTCATTGTGCCATGATTAATGTGTGTGTTTAACGTGCAAAGATGCATAATGTGAGCTGGCATGAGATGGGGTCATGAGATGGGGTCATGAGATGGGGTCATGAGATGGGGTCCCAGTGCATATGCAAAGTCACCTTGAAGGGAAAAGACAAGAGGATGTTAGTCATGCATGTGCCACTTGTGAGGTGTGCATCACGGGAGGGGATAGTCATGCCTGCCACCCATGTCACTTACCAACCAGCCAGCTGTCCCCATACATGTTCTGTTCGAAATCTGTGGGGATGGGGCTCTGATTGTATATGTAGCTGTCATGGGTGTCATGGGTAGTGCCATGTGTTGGGCTGCTGATGTCCTCCTGCAAGGTTGTGGTAATTCCAGGATGGCATGAGGGGTGAATCTGAAGATGCGAGACACCTCAGAATCACTCATGCCAAAGATGTCTATGCGTGTGTGATATATCAAGTGAAGAGTGAGGGGCTTGTATCAGATAAGAATATTGTATTAGATTAGAATAAATTGTAAATTTTATATAAGCAAATAAAAAAAATTAAAAAAAACATCTCCCGTGCCCTCCTTAGTGCCCTCCTCAGTGCCCTCCTCAGTGCCCTCATCCTTCTTTGTTCATCTAAAGTCAGTAGTATAGCTATGTGCGACGATGCCCCTGGGATGTTGGCATACAGATTGTTGAGCAACACGTGTGACTGCTGAACTCCTCACTAACAGTGTTGCTTTATCTGACAAGTAGACTTTTTTTCTTTTTTTAGACCAGCTTTTATCAGCTCTAATTTTAGACAGGACATTTTGCTGTTGCGCACACCGCGTAGCCTGCGCAGCAACAACGTTTTTTTGTGGATCCCCGCAACTCCCTCATTAGCATATTTGACTAGCAAATCAATGGTGTGTCTATCGCACTTTTGCGCGGAAGGATGCGCCAGTCTCGAAATTACGCGGGACAAAAAAAGTAAATTTTTTGCGTATCTCGTTCTGGGGATGCCGCGCAACGAAACGCACACGCACATTTAGACTTACGCACGCGCATCTCCTGTTGCGCAGGCGTAATCGCTCTGTGAATCTGGGCCAAAATCTGCATGCTCTCTTTCTCATTGTGTTGTAGCAAAAAAAGAAAAACACAAAAACACTCTTTCCCCATCTTTCATTGGGGCTTGGAAAAACATTTACATAAAAAGCAGCATGCCCATGAAATATTTCTGGCTCTTTTTATTTTTTATTCTCATTCAATTTTTAATGATTTAGTAAAGGAAGAAAGGTACAAGCATAGATTGGTACACAACATGTTTGTGGTACAGTACTGTAACACAAAACACGTTTAACTAGTAGTGTATAGCATATAATAAAAGCAGATAATAATTATCAGTGAGTATATTGAACAGGACCTTGTGATCTACCTTATTGATACAATTATGTAGGGGTCCATTTGGTCAGCCATATTGACCATATTTGGTCAAATTTAGTACAAGTTATGCCGCGTACACACGATTACTTTTTGTGATGTAAAAAAACATTGTTTTAGCTCACGAAACTAAACAAAGTTTTTCAAACTTCATTTTAAAAAACGACGTTGCCTACACATCATTTCTGAAAATGCTCTAGCAAAGCGTGGTGACCTACACCACGTTCGACGGCACTCTGTTCCATTGAAGCTCCCATCTCATAACTTGCTTCTGAGCATGCGTGGGTTTAAAAACTTTTAAACGTTGTTTTGCCCACACACGATTATTTTTTATGACACAAAAAACTACATTCTGAAAAACGACATAAAAAAATAAAGCATGTTTGAATTTTTTTTTGGTCGTTTTTCAGAAGACATAAAACTAAGTTTTGCCCACACACAATCATTTTAAATGACGTTTTTTAAAACGTTGTTTTATTTCATCACAAAAAACGTCCGTGTGTACGCGGCATTAGAGCATTGATCGGGCATTCATATTGATGATTTAACTCAATGGTCATCAACCCTGTCCTCAGGGTCCACTAACAGGCTAGGTTTGCAAGATAACTGAAATACATCACAGGTGATATCATTTGCTGCTCAGTAAATGTGTATTCTAGTCTGCATCTCCCCAAGGAAATACATAAAACCTGGCCTGTAAGTGGGCCCTGAAGACATGGTTGATGACCACTGATTTAACGGAAACTAGCGTACAACTTCTGAGACATTTGGGGACATTTTGGGATTTCCATTTTCTAAATATTACCACTAGGGCTGCTAGGAGGATATGGGTTACCACAGGTCTCATGTGATATGGGTACAAATCTATTCATAGGTTAAGGATAGCTAGACTAGGATTTGGAGGGGTTAGTATCCCTGTAATAGAAGACATCATACAGAAAATTTGTTTCCAGAACCTTGTCAAACTGGGGCATGTCCACATACTGTGTAGTTAGTTACCAGTTTATCCACACTTGTGCCAGCATTCAGGGGAAAAATGGGGGGGAAATGTAGCCAGTAGAGCTGGGGTATAGTACCAGCTATGGGTGATTTGGAGCATCATCTCCTAATAATTGATGCAGCGTGAGAAGTGATGTATTGAGCCAAGGACCTCATCACAATTTCAGACTAAAAAAGATTGCAACTTAAAACTTACAATGTAGTCATTTTTTAACTCAGTGCCATTTTAGCTTTTAGATTTAGTAGGAATTTTGTGGGAATTTTGTAAGTTGTATTTGTGTCCACTTATAATGATGTTATTGTATTTTTAGTGAAAATGCTTTCAATAAACATTTGGTCAACTATCGTGGGATCTAAAAAAATATTTGCACCTTCTTTTTTGTTCTACCAGCCCTTTGGTTTAACAAAATATATGGTTTGGGCATTCTTTAACAAAGTCTGAAAGTTGTAAGGAAAAAATAAAAATAGCAAGGCCCCCTGAGCTTAAAAGTGGAGTTCCTGGCTGGGCAGAAAAAGAGCTAAATGCATCTCCCAAGTATGTTATTTAAAGGATTCTTTTTTCACTGTTGCCTTCAAAGTCACATTAAAAGAACCCTCACCTCATTGCTGCAACGATTTTTGATAATAGCTTCCCTATTGGGCAGCTTTTAAAGTAGCCAGAATTTATTATCCAGATTCACCCCTATAAACCTTAATGGGGTTCACGGTTAAGTTCAGGTTTTGTGTGTGTGTTTCAAACAGGATTCAATGAATCCCCCATGAATTGAACCTATACAGATTTGATCATCCCTGCTAGTCAGATACTGGGCTAATAAATAAATGCTAACTCTACATTTAGCAACATATTACATGTTACAATTGTATTTAGAGTGTAACATGTAAGATGTTGTTAAACACCCCACCCCTAGAGCCCCTGCTCTGTGACAGCACAGAATTTAAGGATTCTTCTCCTCTGCAGCTGCTGTCACTTTTAAAATTAGTAGATCTGTGAATGAATAAACTACAAGTCCTATCTTCTTCCATGACAAGATGTATAAACTTGTAGCTCTCAATGGAACATAAGTGAAGTAATCAGTGCACTCATAGTTCATTGACACTCCCCTGGTATTACAACTGGAAGTCTGTACAGAGGTATGGAAAAGAGCCGGAGGAAAGGCTTGCAGGAGACTGACATTGTTCCCATAATTCACTGATCTTAGATGAAATGCTTTGCAAGCTCATGTAAAGAAAAATAACAAATGTATAATTTTTTCCTGTAAAAATGTTTTTCTAAAAGGTAAACTTAAAATGGACCTTCAGTCATTTTCTGTCAGTAAATAGGTTAAACGGTCCTGGTTCTTATCTGGTCATTAGCCTAGTGTTATGACATCATGCACAGCTCTCAAATGGGGTCATTTAGGTGGGTGGGGGGAGTTGTGCTATCTGGGCACTCATAGGCGGCACTGATGGGCACTCATATAGGGCACTGATGAGTACTTATGGCTGCCACTGATGGGTACTTATGGGTGGCACTGATAGGTGGCATGAATGGGCACTGATGGTCACTGATAGGTGGGCACAGATGGGCATGGATGGGCACTGATAGGTGGCATTGATGACAATAATGGGTGGCACTGATGACACTGATGGGAGGTATTGCTGGGCATCACTGTATTAATTTGTTTCATAATGGTGCCAAACAGTGCCAATTTGTAGGCACTGATTGGCACATATATGCCATGTATTTGCATATGTGGATGGCCATGAGGGATGTACCTGGCCATCCACATGCTAGGGGCTTCCCTGGTGGTCCTTGCGGCTTCCCTGCTGATCCAGTTTGGACATCTGTGGGGGGCTGCACTGATAAACAATTAGCGAAGACCCCCCTGTCAGGAGAGCTGCCCATCAGCTCTCCTCTACTCGCGTCTGTCAGATGCGAGTGAGGAAAATACAATCAACGGCTCTCCCTGTTTACATCGTGATCAGCCGTGATTGGACATGGCTGATCACATGGTAAAGAGCCTTTGTCGGAGGCTCTTTACCGAGATTGATATAGAGGTGTGTCAGACTGACACACCGCACCACCAATCGCCGCGATGCACTCCCCCATGGGCGAGCGGTGGCTGTGATCCTGCTGGACATCATATGACATCCAGTCAGGATAACGCAACCACCGCCCAGCCTTCATTTTGCTATAGGTCGGGTGGTAAGTGGTTAAAGTTTAAATTGTTTGCACTTGAAAAGTAAGTAATTATGATAGCTGTCCATACAAAATTACTTCACTAATGTCATTCTACATAAACAGCTGCTAGCACTACAACCTGACAAAACAATGTGTAATAATCAATTTTAAAATTAAGTACTGTGCTATATATGATGCAACCTAAATCTAATAAACAAATTTACCAAATGAAGGTATATATATATATATATATATATTAGGGGTGTCAAATATAATCGCTGCATCGGTGCATCGCGATTCAGGGGCCCCCGATGCGGCACCAATGCATGCGACCGTGGTAATCGATGTTTAGCCCCGCCCTGTTCCCGCCCATCCCCGCCCCTCCCGGGGGAGCGCCCCGTTTAGATTTTACCTTCTCCCGACAAACTGCAGCGGAGCCGAGTGACACATCCATCAATCACCTTCCCTCTCCCCTCATCAGCTAATAGATAGTGATCCCAGGCGGCATCATGGTGACGTAATGCGGAAGTGAGGAGCCATGCTGTGTGCACGTTGGCGAGGAGATGGAGCACTGGGGCTGGAGTTTGTGGTGGCTGGAGCTGTCCCTGCTGCTAAGAATGGCGGTGGCCGGCTTATGGAGCATGGAGCTCCGAGGAGGAGAGTGGAGCTATCAGTGCTTTTGGTCCCGGAAGGGTTCAGGGCAGCCGCGGGGTATCCAGCCAAAGGTGTGATGGAGGAGGATGAGGCAGGAGAGCCAGGAGAGCCAGAAGAGCGGTAGAGCCAGGAAAGGGGGCCGCTGGGAGGACACTGAGAGGACTGACATGCTAAGGGAGGTGCCAGACTGTATGCAGAATTCAGATAAATGGTGTGCAGTGCTTTGCGGTGATGTACAAAAGAGTCTTATTAAGTAGTGAAAATATATATATATATATATATATATATATAAATCTGTGATTTGATTGAAATAAATCTTCTGTGTATTCAAAGTAATTCCAGCGCTGAGTGTGCTCTTCTGTGTTCAAACCATTCCTGATTTCTGGTGAATGATTTAAACACAGCAGAGCACACTCAGCACTGGAATTACTTTGAATACACAGAAGATTTTTCAATCAGATCAGATTTATATATAAATATATTTCAGGACTATATTCAAACCAATGGCCACCACATAGTCCTCACCCACCTCACCTCCATTCACAGGCTCCAACCCCCACCATGCAGCCCTGAACAATCTGAGGTCGCACCCATTCATGTCTCTAGACCGACCCCTCAATTCTTCAGTTCCTTTCACCCCCCAGACTCCATCTCATAATATTTTTGGACTCCATCCATTCCTATCCTCCATCCTTTTTTCCTTATTTATGGATTCCTATTTCCCTATTTCTGGACGCTTCCATCCTTTTAGTTCCCATCTCCAGACTACTCCATCCTTCCTTTCCTATTCATCGATTCTTCCTTTCCCATCTCCAGACTCCTCCATATTTGTAATCGTGATGCATCGTTAATCGCTGACATGATAATCGTAATCGCATCGAATCGTGAGACCGGCGAAGATGCGCAGCCCTAATATATATATGCTCAAAACAGTGATTACATTATATTATATAACACATATAAAGTGCAAAGTGCAAATAAGTAAATATGCAAAAAAGTTAAACATTTTGTAGAGCTGTAGATGTAAAGCAGCAAATAAGCAACAAAAAAATCCAGGCAAGAAGAGCTAAAGATGATCAGTTCAAATGGTTGTTTTGAGGGACCACCAATAATCACTAAAGGAGTCACCATGACATATGCAACCACCACCCAGGATAGAGAGTAAACACTCTTACTTAAATAAATTAACTCAAATTCCAGAGTCAAACGTGCATGAAAGTAGAGTATCTCCAGGATGATGGTCAAAAGGGTAACGCTAATGCCGCATACACTCGATCGGACATTCCGACAAGAAAACTGTGTTTTTTTTTTTCCGAATGAATGTTGGCTCAAACTTGTCTTGCATACACACGGTCACACAAATGTTGTCAGAAATTCCGATCGCCAAGAATGTGGTCACATACAACACTACGACGAGCTGAGAAAAATTACGTTTAATGACTCAGAGCATGCATCAAATTGATTCCGAGCATGCGTAGGATTTTTGTGCGCTGGAATTGCATACAGACAATTGGAATTTCCGAAAATAACTTTTCTTGTTGGAAAAACAGCTCTCAAATATTTGTTGTCGGAAACTCCGACAGCAAATGTCAGATGGAGCATACACACGGTCAGATTTTCCGACAACAAGCTCACATCGAGCATTTGTTGTCGGAAATTCCGATCCTGTGTACGCGGCATAAGGCCTAATTCACACCTATACATTTTTTGTGCTTTTTGCATTTTTCAGATTTGTACTACAGAATGTGCTCCATAGAAATCCACTTTAAATGGACTGTAGTGAAAATCTGCAAAATGCACAAAGCACTTAACCACTTGCCTACTGTGCACCTACACCCCCTTCCTGCCCAGATGAAATTTAAGCTTCCGGCACTGTGTCGCTTTAACTGACAATTGCGCGGTCGTACGACGTGGCTCCCAAACAAAATTGGAGTCCTTTTTTTCCCACAAATAGAGCTTTCTTTTGGTGGTATTTGATCACCTCTGCGGTTTTTATTTTTTGCGCTATAAACAAAAATAGTGCAACAATTTTGAAAAAAAATGCAATATTTTTTAATTTTGCTATAATAAATATCCCCAAAAATATAAAAAAAAAAATGTTTTCCTCTGTTTAGGCCAATACGTATTCTTCTACATATTTTTGGTAAAAAAAAAATGCAATAAGCGTTTATCGATTGGTTTGCGCAAAATGTATAGTGTTTACAAAATAGGGGATAGTTTATGGCATTTTTATTATTTTATTTTTTTACTATTAATAGCGGCGATCTGCAATTTTTTTATTGGGACTGCGACGTTATGACGGACAATTCGGACACTTTTGTGACATTTTTGGGACCATTTACATTTATACAGTGAACAATGCTATAAATATGCATTGATTACTGTATAAATGTGACTGGCAGTGAAGGGGTTAACCACTAGGGGGCGGGGAAGGGGTTAAATGTGTGTCCTATGAGTGTTCTAACTGTAGGGGGAGGGGGGCCCGCGGCTTTAAAGAGACAGCACATCATATGACGTGCTGTCAGAACAATGGAGTTCTCCGCCCGCCGTCATTTGACGGTGGGCGGTGGACAAGTGGTTAAAGGAGTTATAAAGAAAAAAAATGCCTAAAATTAATGTCTGCAAGTTAGACAGACAGAATAGTGTAATGATTCTGTTAAAAAACAAGTAAATACCTATTAAATTCCTTCATCTATATCACCTCCAGCGTTCTAGTTTCTGTTCTCTCATTCACTTCCTGGTTTGCGGCGCTCATTCATGTAATAACTACATTTCCCAGTATGAATTGCGGCACGCCCAGTAATTCACACCTCCTTGAAGTGTCTAACACGTAGAGAGCGTCCTGCCGCACAGATGTAGTTCCCAGGAGGGGGCGAGCATGTCACTGACCACCGCAGTAAAGCCTCCCTTCATGGTGGTGAGTAACGATCAGACAAGCAGGAAGTGAACAGAACAGAGAAGAAATAGAGCAACTTCTGACCAAAGACGAACAATGAGGAAGTGAAAAGAGGAATGTCTGCAGGTAAAGGATGCTTTTTATGAAAAAACTAATTCATTTACAACCCCTTTAAAATACACAGGTGTGAATCAAGCCTAAGGATCTGGCACCAAACGGCAGGCCCTCTATCTTGATCATAAAGTCCTGCCCTCCCATCCAGTACAAGGAAAGAAGTAATTATGCTAGTTAATAATTACAATGTTAAATATTCTCAACTTCTCATTTTAAAACTATGCATTATTGAAATATGTATATTCTTTAATAACCAATTTTCATTTTATGCTCCTTTAAAGAATAGTAGTGTTTTGGTCATAAAGCTTAGTTCTGGATTAATCCAAATATCTCTATTTATGTGACTTACTCAGTTGACATAATTTAAATAATATGTAAAAAAAAAAAAAAAGGGGTCAGTGTTTGTCTGATGTAAACCAAAGAAGCTCAGAACACAGATGCTTAGGTACATCATAGTTTCCCAGAAGCAGTTTCTGATTTCTTGGCAGGATGGGTAAACAGTTGTGTTGGCAACTCAAGGAATTGCTGCTGGCTCCGTGAAAGTATTTTCCTGTTGATAGCTTCCCAAACCATTTATTTGAATGAAGAGTCTAGGACTTGGAAAGCCTAGATCATTTTACAGTTTTCAATAGCCTCATGGATAGGCAAATTTGTAACTCATTTCCACCCAAAAACTGTTCTTAATTATAACTATAAAATAATACAGACAGAGAGTGGAACAGAAATTTGATATTGTTTATCCCATGTTTTCATATTTAAAATGTTCAGCCTTAGTAATTATCACAATATATTTCCCTAGCTTACAATGAAAAAATAAAATATTGGCTGTCAGCACAAGGGAAATAAAAAATGAATCATGCTTAAATGCTTGGATCTTGACTTTGCTTAAAATTTAGTGCAGTCGCATACATGTATGCATAATTATATTTAGGAACCTGGGCACTATTTATCTAAGATGCAGTTCCTTACAAATCACATATTTGAAGAACTAAGAAATGTTTTAGAAACATTAATACGGCACAGCAGGACATTAGACTTCTGTCTAGTACATGCTGTGCAAAACTTACAGGTCTGTAGACACAAGACACCAGCACAAAGGATTAATTATCTTATGACCTGTAGGTTTATCAACCTCATACAAGACCACCAAATACTTTAGATGGCAGAAATACTTTGCTATAAATAATAATAACAATAAGCTCTTTGGGTGTACTTTTGTATGCAGTAGCAGCCACAAGCTTGTGTCAGTTTTGCCTAACTCATATGTGGCTATAATGTAATAGTGATCTGGGTGCCTGTATAGCCAACTGATCACGTTTACAGTGAGGATGGTGTGGTTCCAATGTGCCTGGGACCAAATTAAATGACTTCAAGATGGTGAGAAGCTGGTTTCAGAGCTGTGATTTCTGAATGTTACAGATAATCAAGCACAGAGTGTGGACATTAGAAGGCACAACACCCAATTTTTCCATAAAGAGCACCTGTCACCTGCCACAATTTCAATAAAGATAAATGGAAAACAATATTAAAAAATCGTTTTTAAAAATGAATTTAAAAAGTAAAAGTAGCCCTGATGATCTGTGCACACCTACAAATGCAAATGCTAACACAGGGTGTACATACGTTATAAACTGCCATTGCACCACACATGTTATACACTGTCATGAACATCAAAGTTAGAACAAAAATTCTAAGGCTATCATGTATGGTTTACTCAAAACTGATGAGCTGTAAAGTCATTTAAAGTGTAGCCTATTGATAATTCTAAGTACCACACATTTTTACAATTTTGCAAGAACACAGTTTTAAAGCTTGACATATTTGGGATTTATTTACACTACAATTCAATACAGGAGGGATCAGAGGGCCCTGCTCATTAGAGCCTACAACCTTAATGGAGGGTCAAGTGGTACAAAAGGTAATAGCTGTGGAGGATGGTCAGATGGAGAAAATGAAAATACAGTTGTGGGTAGGATAGGTTTCTCTGAAGAGGAGGGTTTTCAGGGATAGTCTAAAAGCTAATAAAGTACGAGATAATCAGACAGATTGGGGTAAGGAGTTTCATAGGATTGAAGATGCTCTGGAAAAGTCCTGGAGGTGAGAATGGGAGGAGGTGATGAGAGAGTTAGAGAGCAGAAGGTCTGGAGAAGAACGTAAAACACAATTTGGTTGTTATTTTGACACTAGATGAATGATGTAGCTGGGGGCAGAGTTGTGGATGGCTTTGTAAGTAGTTGTTAGTATTTTGAATTACATTTTTTGGGTTAGCGTCAGCCAGTGGAGGGATTGACAGAGAGGAGTAGCAGACATAGAGCAGTTGGTTGCTTGGCAGCAGCATTCATGATGGATTGAAGGGAGGATAGGCTATGTAGAAGTAAGCCAATGAGAAGGGAGTTGCATTTTTTGAGGGGAGAGTCATTGGTTAGAAAGGGGCATATTTTGGAGATGTTGCGGAGGTTGAGGGGGCAAGATTTGGACAGTGATTGGACATGGGGCTTAAAGGAGAGTTCAGAGTCCAGGACTACACCTAGAACTTTGGCATTCGGGCATTAGGTTATGGCTGTGCCATCAATTTTGACAGAGAGATCAGGGGAAGAGGCACGTGGGGGAGGAAAAGTTTGGTTTTGGGTAGATTATGTTTGAGGAAGTGGTGTGACATACAGACTGATATATCTGATTGTAAATGTGTTATAAGTAAAGGAGACTGAAGGAGTGAGCTGAGGGGTAGAGAAATAGATTTGGGTTTCGTCAGCATAGAGGTGGTATTAGAAGCCATTGGAGGCTATCAGCTGGCCCTGGGAGGAGGTGTAAATTGAAAATAGTAGAGGTCCAAGAACAGAACCTTGGGGGACCCCAACAGAGAAGGTAAGAGGAGAGGAGGAAGTAGAATTGTAAGTAATGCTAAAAGTGCGGTTGGATAAGTAGGAAGAGAACCAGTGAAGAGTATGGTCATGGAGACCTAAGGTATGGAGTTTTTTTAGGAGGAGGGGGTGGTCGACCGTATCAAAGCAGAAGAGAGGTCCAGGAGTAGAGTTTATAATAGTGTCCAGTGTTAGTTGTTTCATCTTCCTTAGGCCCTGTGTGCTCCCTTTCCACTCCACAGATCTGTCGGCTTCCCCCCCCTCCTCCACCGGCTGCTTTGAGGAATGTGTTAGGATGGAGGAAGGGGAAGGGGTGGTAAATATGACATTTAACAGCCCCTTTCTTTTCTGAATGAACAGAGTCAGTAATAAGTACCACTGACCACTTACAGTTTGTGAATAAATGCGAAGCTCATTACAGAGCTATTTCAGTTCATTCATTCTATACTAATGAGTCTGCAGAGTTGAAGATTGCAATCTCCCTTTTCCGTCTCAAAGGTTAAACATTAGGGGTTTGTTTAGACCCCTGATGTTTTACCCAAATCCCCCAGTGAGAAGGGCCCAAGGCTCTGAGGAAATGGCCCTGTCTGGGGGTTCTGGGAGGGCCTTCAAGGTGTCTTGCATTGGGGCCCCGAAGGGTCGAGTTATGCCTCTGCATGGACCCTAACTAATTTAAAAACATTCCTGTTGGATCAGAGCAGGCAAATGGGGGTATGTGTAAATTTCAGGACTGAATGGACAGAAAGACAAATCCTACAGCTCTCATATGTGCATTTCGCCCTCATATTTAGCTCAGAGTTCAGCTGTCAAACAAGCCATAATTGATCCCTTTACCTGTTTGTATTCTGAAGTAGTTAATGCTCAAAGATCAATAAATAACAACAAGGACTATAAAGGCGGGTTTAGTTAACTTAAAAACAGCTCAGAAACACCCACTGTGCACTTACAATAGAAGGTTGTCAGGCTGCCAAGATTTTGCTGCAATAATAAGTAGGGTAAACAAAGTTTTTTTCAGCACCTCTGTGAATTTTTGTAGAATTATTTCTCCACAATGCCGATAACATATAGGTGTTGATTTACTAAAACTGGAGAGTGCAAAATCTGGTGCAGCTCTGCATAGAAACCAATCAGCATTCAGTTTTTTTTTTCTTTGCCAAAGATAAATTGAACATGTTGAATTTAGAAGCTGATTGGCTACCATGCACAGCTGCAGTAGATTTTGCACTCTCTAGTTTTAGTAAATCAACCCCATAGTATTTTACAAGTTGTTCAAAATATGTAAAATTTTGTGAGCATTGTCTGGGCACAGGTTTGCTAAAAGTTTCCTGCAGTTACATTCCTACATGAATCCTAATATTCTTACATTCATAGCAAGTTATCCCATATATGATAAACACATTTTTATAATATAAAAAATAGAATTGTTTACTTTTGTGTTATAGCTTTCAGTAAGGAAATCAGATTCAACACAACCTGCATTTGTTGGTCTTCTAAATTGACTGACTGTGTGTATAATTTAATTTACTAAAACTGGAGAGGGCACAATCTGGTGCAGCTCTGCATAGAAACTTTGTTAACTGTGTTAAAGCTTAATTGAACAAGCTGAAGTTATAAACTGATTGTCTATCATGCACAGCTGCACCAGATTTTGCACTTTTTTTGCACAGTTTTAATAAATCAACAGTTATGTGTTTATGCTAGCTTATTGATTGCGTGTGGACAACCAAATCGTATCCTCATGATATATACCATGTGTCAGTGATATGAGTAAAAATGCATATGGAGGCTACAGGGCACATAAAACAAACTTACTAATAAGTGTTGTTTCGGTGGCCCATTCACACTTAAAGCGGAAGTAAACCCATCGATTTAACAGTTTCAAAAAGCAGTTAAATTTCCGGCATGCCGGGATTGCCAACTGTCACATTGGTTGTGCTCTCAACCAAACTGTCAAACCATCCAATGGCTGGTGTCATAACTGATCACATGTGCAGCACCACGGCAGTTGAAGATTAAACATAGGCCAAGATGGCAGCTTCCTTGGCTGAAAATTATAGAAGGGTTTACTTCCACTTTAAGTGTTCTGTTGCAGTCTGTTTAACATGTATTATGAGATGTGTTAATTTGCACTGCATTACGGGCAACCCATTATTATGAATAAGCTCTCAATACACCACAACAAATGAAAATTGTTATTCATTTTTTTATCAATGCAGCATGGCTCAGCTTACAGTATGTGCATTGTGGCGAACTGCAGAGCTTGGGGATTGTGCTCCACTTTCCAATGCCAAACACAATTAAAGCCATTGCAATGCACCGCACATAGAGCAGATGTTTTGTCATGCATTGATGAAAAATGTGTTGCCATAATGCACAAGTATGAATGGATCCTGAATGTAAGCAATTTAAGTCACGATGTACCTAAAAGGAAATATAGTTTCATATTTTTTTTTTTACAAACTTTTATTGAATAAAGAGATTAGACAGGTACAAAATTCAGCAGACAGCAGATACATCCAATATAATCTGTCAAAACATAGCGAAAAACAATAGATATCTGTTGTATCTGAAATGCCAAATGTACAAAATACAAAAAATAAAACTAACAAAAATAAATAAATAAAAATCAGGCACTTATACTGTAAATCACAATTGAGTAAATTCAAGTGCATACACAGAAGTAGGTAGGCATAGCAGAAGGCAACATAGCATGTGGTAGATCAGACATTAGGAAAACATTCTACAATATAACCAAATGATTTCACTCTACTGAAGGTAAACAATGTAAAAACTATGAATCCCATTTTTCTTTAAAATGAGGATTTGATTCTTGAACTATATGAAAGATTTGTTCCATCAACATGATTGCCTCCATTCTGGAGGCAATTTGTGGAAGGCTTACAGACAATACTGGTATGCTATGACCTAGTGCAAGGTATGTATCAATCCCTTCAAGGGTCGTGACTTGTGGGATATCAGGGATAGTAGAACGTAATAGACATTCAATCTGGGTTAAAGTGATCAATTTAACAGCTAATTTGTAAGCAAGGGTAAAAAGCTCAGTCCACACCAAGACTTTTTTCTGTCCAAAAAGGTTTCTTTTTTTTTAATTATTTTAATAACCACTGCTAGTGCTTTACATGTGCATCTCATGTAGGAACAAAATTGCATAAACTGTGCAGTGATATCATTAAAAACAACTGTATAAACTAGTTGATGTTAAAAAGCTATTGCACACCCTGTTTTTTGGGTGGAATAACAGTGCACATGCTACAAAATGCCCGCTGCGGTCATGAAAAATGTGTGTTTATGATCTGCCATGCTGTTGCTGGGAATGAAATCCCAATGAAATATACCAGTACATACAGCACATTGCCCTTTTTGCTCTGCCATACAAATTGTGTGCTGCTTGCTTGGCACATGGAACATTTATTGGTTAGTGAACTAGTCAAATCAGTGTTTTTCTTCCTTTTCAGGCAAAATGTTAAATTACATTTTTAAAATAAATCTAGAACAGAAGATTCAAAATCAACATGGTTGAATGTTTATTGTGTTTACACCACTCACTCTTCGGCCATTCACAAAACTCTGTGTATTCTTCTTCCAGAATGCAATGCATTGTGTATATAGAGGAGGAGCAGATGAATGACAGGATCTCCCTTGCTCAGCCACGGGATGTGTTGTGTTCTAGGAGAAGTATCTAGCAGTTTTGTGAATTTACAAATGGACAGGAAAGTGGGGCAGCATGAGTTTTTCACAGTGGCAGCCTCTGCTAATAACATCCACAGTACTGTCAGTTCACAGCTGTCTAGAGTTTCTGGCATCAATGACAGGTGGATTATTACAGTAACTAAAAGCTACCAAAAATGTGAATATTACATAAGACAAAGACAAAAAAAAAGATTTTTAATACATAAATGTTGGCTTACTGAACAGTATGAGAAAAAAAATAGAAACTAAGGCTAGGGCTGGGACTTTGAACTAGGCAATAACTATATATACCTCCATACCCAATAACTTTGAATGGAGAGACTAAGATGTCTTGTCTTCTATAGCTGCCCCCTACCATCTTACCATCCTACCATCCTACCCATATATTACAAATAGATATCTCCATACTGTGTATCTCCTCCCGACGAGTGTTAAAGTGCACACGAAACACGTAGAGCCTTCCTATGATGATCTGTCACAGTGTATATGTTCAATATCTGCATTTTAATATTCTATTTTAATGAACCAATACATGATTACCCTCTTGTTTATATGATACCACTACAAAGTCGGTCCACATATCTAAGTTGTATTACTATGGATGCTACCTTGAGATAAATATGTACAATCATGTATTTTCTAGATTGTATGTACTGAGACCTATGATTACTATACATTACCATGTATGTTATGTTGGACTAATCATGTACTATTATGTAATATCTAGACTGTAATTATTTAGACCCATTAGTATTACAATACAATTTTATCATGTATGTGTCATTCCCTCTTTGTTTTAATAAAACAATGTTCATTATATTTGGTACATATAATTCAGTAGTGTGCTTCAATTAAAGTCCCACCTTTTAGTCTCTCCATTCAAAGTTACTGAAACGTATGTCCATGTACAGTATAGTATACACTCAATACTTGGTCAGGGATCCTTTTGCATTAATTACTGCACCACTGTGGCGTGACATGGAGGCCATCAGCCTGTGGCAATGCTGAGGTGTTATGGAAGCCCAGGTTGCTTTGATAGTGGTCTTCAGCTCATCTGCATTGTTAGGTCTGGTGACTCTCATCTTCCTCTTGACAATACCCCACAGATTCTCCATGGGGTTTAGGTCAGGCGAGTTTGCTGGCCCAATCAGGCACAGTGATACCATGATCATTAAACCAGGCATTGGTACTATTGGCAGTGTGGGCAGGTGCCAAGTCCTGCTGGAAAATGAAATGTGCTACTCCATAATGCTGGTCAGCAGAGGGAAGCATGAAGTGCTCTAGAATTTGCTGGTAAATGGCTGCGCTGACTTTGGACTAAAGCCCAGAGAACAAATCATCACTGACTGTGAAAACTTCACACTGGATCTCATGCAACTTGGATTCTGTGCCTTTCCACCAGGGCTGGAGTGGGACTCATTTTTAGCCCTGGAGTTTCATGCCTTAGACCAGCCCACTTTATTTCACGACTATTAACCACTTGACCACGGGGCACTTAAACCCCCTTAATAACCAGACCAATTTTCAGCTTTCGGTGCTCTGACAGTTTGAATGACAATAACTAAGTCATACAACACTGTAACCAAATGACATTTTTGTCCTTTTTTCCCCACAAGTAGAGCTTTCTTTTGGTGGTATTTGATCACCTCTGCGGTCTTTATTTTTTTCGCTGTAAATGAAAAAAGAACAAACATTTTGTAAAAAAAATGAATTTTTCTTCATTTCTATTATAACATTTTGCAAAAAAGTAATTTGTCTTCATAAATGTGGCCTAAAAGGTATACTGCTACATATCTTTGGTAACAAAACAAAAAAAAATTGGATATTATTTAGTCTGGGTGAAAGTTATAGGGTCTACAACTATGGTACCAATTACTGAAAATGTATCAATTTGATCACACCTGATGTACTGACAGCCTCTCTCATTTCTTGAGACCCTAACATGCCAGAAAAGTACAAATACCCCCCAAATGACCCCTTTTGGGAAAGAAGACATTCCAAGGTATTTAGAAAGAGGCATTGTGAGTTTTTTGAAGTTGCTATTTTTTTCTCACAATTCTTTGCAAAATCAAGATTTTTTTATTTTAATTTTTCCACAAAATGTTCATATTACCAGGTTATTTCTCACACGCAGCATATGAATACCACAAATTATACCCCAAAACACATTCTGCTATTCCTCCCGAGTATGGCGATACCACATGTGTGAGACTTTTACACAGTGTGGCCACATACAGAGGCCCAACATGCAGGGAGCACCATCAGACCAATTCTGACATTCCTCTCCTACATGGAAAAATCATCATTTATTTGCTAGAAAATTACATAGAACCCCAAAACATTATATATGCTTTTTTAGCAAAGACCCTAAAGAATACAATGGCGGTCGTTGCATCTTTTTATCGTGCATGGTATTTGCGCAGCAATTTTTCGAACGTGTTTTTTTTGGAAATAAAACAGTTTTGTGCTTTTAAAAAAAAACAGTAAAGTTAGCCCAATGTTTTTGCATAATATGAAAGATGAAGTTACGCCGAGTAAATAGATACCCAACATGTCACCCTTCAATATTGCACACGCTTGTGGAATGGCGCCAAACTTCGCTACTTAAAAGTCCCCAAAGGCGACGCTTTAAAAAGTTTTTACTGGTTACATCTTTTTAGTTGGAGAGGAGGTCTAGGGCCAAAATTATCGCTCTCGCTCTAACGTTCGCAGAGATACCTCACATGTGTGGTTTGAACACCGTTTTCATATGTGGGCAGGACATACGTGTGCGGTCGCGTCTGTATACGAGCACACGGGTACAGGGGCGCTGTAATTTTTTTTTTTTTATTGTTCATTTTACTTTATTTATTTTAGTTTGACACATTTTTCCCCAAAAATAAATGTTTTAATTACTTTTATTCCTATTACAAGGAATGTAAACATCCCTTGTAATAGGAATATAGCATGACAGGTCCTCTTTACAGTGAGATATGGGGTCAATAAGACCCCACATCTCACCTCTAGGCTGTGAAGCCTAAAAAAAAAAACGATCGCAGAGTATTAAAGTATGATGATGAGCGCAAACTAAACTAAACTACTATAAAATCTACAAGTGAAAATGAATATCCATATAGTGATAATACAAAAACAACAGTGAAATAGTCCCAAATGTGAAATAAAGTAACTAGTCCTAATAATCCAATGTGTATCTCAAAAAAATGTGGATCCAGTGAAGGCAAAAACAAAATATCAGTGATAAGGCTTCTGTCCATATAAGCGAACTCATCCAAATGGAACTTCACAGATGGAAATGTGCTCACAGAGCGCTTACCTTCCACAAGGAAGAAAGAGGCATTGAACAGGTGCAGTGATGATCCTTCAGGTAGCCTTCTTCAAAGGAATCCCTCAGCCAGTTTCTGCCACATTCGACGTCCGGTCGAATGTGTACCGGAGGTTTCAAGGAGAAAATAAAGCTCAAATAGTGAAGTATGTCAACTTAAAAGGTGTATTTATTACAGCGAACACACTTACAGGATAAAAAACGGGTAAAAACACCAAACAAATGGCACTTCCGGTTTGGACGGTCAGGGTATCACGTCACTTCCGGTTGACCTTACGCGTTGCGTCACGTCACGTGACTTCATCAGAGGTTACCAAGGGCCTATCGGATACATTCTTTTATAGATGGAAAACGGAAGTCGAATCGCGGCCATTTTCGATACTCCGTCGAAAAACGGAAGTACCTCCGCGGCCATTTTCGATATGGGAAACAAACATGGAATAAGCAACAAATTCCCTAACAGATGCAGATATAGCACAAAAATGATATAAATATGGAAAAAAATGATAAGGCTCCTGCATAACTGTATTTATATACACAGTACAGGCTTTCAAACATATTCGACGAACCATCGAAAGTGTAAAGTCTGCAGGAAAGAAAATATCTGGACCGAAAAGCGAGAGGGTGACTGTGAGCTTAAAATATTCGTCCTAACAACTCTCGATCATATTCGACCAGGCATCGAATGTGCAATATCATAAAACAGGGGCAAAACCAAGCCTATATATGCAGACTTATCAGCAAGTACACATATGTGCCATGCCAGTAGAAATAATTTCATGTGATGACTCAAAATGCTGTGTAAAGCAGTATTAAACATCTCCAAATATATTCAATGGGATGTCTATGCTTTACATGTGTATCAATGTATACTTCCTGGTGTAGGTGACCACAACATTAATTAAAATAAAAATTAAAAAATTTAAATTAATTAAATGTAATAAAATACATCAAATGGCCCAAAAAAACATAAAATATAAATTCGATTGGTGTAATGTACTACGAGGAAAACCGGGGTGGTCAAAAGGAGATGAGTGTTACCCCTTCCGTTTACATAGTACAAATGCAACAAATCTATCTAAAATAGGAATCAAGTACACACTCAAAACCTAGATAAAAAATTAAAAATTACTAAGAAAACAATTTAAATCAAACTCGACGTTTAATCCATGAGGGACCATAGTATTGAGGGAATGAATCCATTGGGATTCCATTTGACTGATAGATCTAACAAGGTGGGCTCCTCTCCAAGGCTTGTTGAATCTATCAATCCCCCAAAAGGTCAGGTGTCTAGGATCTTTCTTGTGTTTCTCCAGAAAATGTCGGCTGACACTATGTTTAGTGAAGCCATTCTCAATATTAACCACGTGTTCTTTTATACGGACCATAAGTGCCCTTTTTGTCCTTCCCACATATTGTAGGTTACAACTACATTGTAACACATATACTACGCTTTCTGTATGACAACTTATAAAGTTCTTTATTTGATGGCACTCATTAGTGTGAGTGCTTATAAATTGTGTCCTCTTCTGTTGAGGGCACTTTGATCTTTTGCAGGCATAGCAATATTTGCACGGAACAAATCCTTTCGTAGTAAAGAACGTGTATCCACTTTTAGGTGGAGGGTCTACTACATTTTTCACAAGTAGGTCCCTGATGGTAGGGGCTCTTTTGTATACAATATTAGGCATTTCAGGCAAAATGGATTTTAAATGCCTATCCCCCTTCAACACATGCCAGTGTCTTTTGAATAATTTTGCCACATCCTTATGTTGGATATTGTAATCTAGGATAATGGCCGGGGCCGTCATGTCTCGCTGTTTTTTCACATTCCCCTGTAGCATCGAATTCCTATCAAGACCAGCGACTTCTTGAATCTGCTTTTGAATGAATTCGTGGGAATACCCTTTATCTTTGAACCTTTCTCCTATAAAGGAGGCTTGCGCTAGAAAATCAGAATCTTCAGTACAATTCCGTTTGATCCGAACCAGTTGTCCTTTAGGTATATTCAACAGCCAAGATTTATAATGGCAACTATTTAATGATAGATAGCTGTTTGAGTCGACACTTTTAAAATGTGTTTTCGTGCTCAGCCTGTTAGATGTTATGGTGATGTCCAAATCAAGAAAATTGACCACCTTATCACTAATATGGAAGATCAGGTTAATATTCTTATCGTTGACATTTAGATCTGCACAGAATTTCTCAAATGTTTCTTTAGTACCCTTCCATATCATCAGCACGTCATCGATATATCTTTTATAAAAGATGAGCTCAATGGGGGTGTCCAAATAAATCGCTTCTTCCTCCCACTGTGCCATAAAAGCATTGGCAACAGAGGGAGCGAATTTGGCGCCCATAGCAATGCCCGTGCTTTGATTATAGTATGTCTGATTGTACCAAAAGTAGTTAGATTTTAAACAAAATTCCAGGCACTTAATGAGAAATTTTCGTTGTTTACAGATGAGTAAGGTGTAATTCTTGAGGAGCCATTTGGTAGCACTACAGGCTTGATGATGTTGCACAATTGTGTAAAGGGAAGATACATCTGCAGTGGCAATAAAGGTTTCTCCTTCCACTACAGGTACCTCCTCCAACAACTGTAGAACATGTTTGGTGTCTCTCAGGTACGCTTTGGTTTGTTGAATAGCAGGCTGTAAAAAACAGTCAAGGTATTGACCCATCCTCGCTGTGAGGGAGTCAATCCCATTGACAATCGGTCTACCAGGTGGGTTGACCTTATCTTTATGTATTTTCGGAATAGTGTATATCACCGGAATTCTACAGGTCTCTGGTAATAAAAATACTGATTCCTTTTTGTTCAAAATATTTCTTTTCACCCCCAACTTAATTAATTGTTTCAGTTGTTCTTTATACATGTTTGTGGGGTTACTCAGTAGTTTGGTATAGGTATCCACGTCTTCCAATTGTCGTTGGAGTTCTGCGTTGTATTGCTCCTTAGACTGGACCACAACTGCACCTCCTTTATCCGCTGGTCGGATAACGATGTCCTTACGTTTCTTTAATGATTGGATCCCTTTGTGTATGTTAATGGGGTCTCTTGCTTTTTTTATCTTCAAAGAATCAAGGTCTTGCAACACCAATCTTTTAAAGACCTCAATATGGGGATTATTGCTCATTTGCGGATTAAATACTGAATTATTCCGCAATGTAGTATATTTGATGGAATTTTCAGATGTAGACATGGTAGACCCATGTTGGATAGGGTTTCCTAAAAAGTACTTTTTAATATTCATTTTCCTAATATATTTTTGTATGCCTATATATGTATCGAATTTGTTTAGATTTTTAACCGGTGCATGTTTAAGCCCTCTATCCAATACCGATAATTCTTCGAGGGAAAGGGGTTTCCCACTTAAGTTGAAGACTCCCTTCCCTTCTCCACTCTTTTTCTTTTGGGATCTCTTTCCTCCTCTGCATCCCCGTTTTCTTTGGGGGTACGATTGTCCTTTTCGTTGAGGGGTCTTCTTGGGGATCTCTCGACTTCCTTGGACCTCCGTGGGGATGGATCCCGTTGGGTCCGTCTCCTTGGAGATGGATATCGATCCTGAGGGTATCTTCTTGGGGAGAAATCCCTCCGATCCCTGTCTAAAAAAGGACCCTGATATTCCGGTCGACGGTAAGGTGTATAATGGGGATGATAATCGTATTGTTGTCGCAGAGGTTCAAAGCGATTATGAGTGGGTATTGGGCTCCGTTGAGAATAATTATAGTGTTGGGGATAATGAGGGTTATAATTATGTGGAGGAGGGGGGTGATAGGTTGTATTCTGGTATTCTCTATATTCTGAATTCCGACGAGTCCGATTTGTTTTCTTAAAAGGTTTCTTAAAAGGTTTTTTTGGGCGTATGTTTTGTGGTGTACGATGATGCTGTACTTCTTCAACATTTGAAGATTGACCCACACTCATAGGTAATGAGGTTTGATCTTGCCACCCTAAAGTTTTAGTGGATTTATCCAAATTGTGGTTTTCTGTATCTGTTTCTTTTTCAGGTGTTGAATAAGTGGAGGTCGGTACTGTGACCGTAGTTTTCACCTGCCACTTAAATACCTGATCCGTTTTATAATCTGATGTATCTCGTAGGTATTTCTTCGTTTTTCTTTTTTGAGCTTCAAGATCCTTGGTGGCTAAAGTTTTACTTAATTGAGTGGATAATTTCTTGAATTCTGCTGAGTCCTTGAACGGGTCCAGAAGGATTTTGGCCTCTGCTATCAAATTATCCATAACTCGCAACTTTTTTTGTTTCCGTTTCAGGAGAAAATGAATGGCCTCCAAACTTTTATCATTATAAAAGTGGAACCATTCATCCATGGATTGTTTGTCCAGAAGTCCATCATTGGGGGGAACATCCCACCTAAGTCTTCTCGGAACAATTTTCTCTTGTAGATAGCGGTCAAAGGTATGAATGTCCCACCAAAGATTAACCTTCCTCTCCATAGAGAGTGCAAAAACACGAAATTGGCTATTAAGGTCTGTTTTCTTTGTATGGTGGGTACCATTAAATACCTCATCTAAATTCACATTGCGGTGTTCCATATAAGAGAACACTTCCATGGCAGCAGCTAAAGGGGGTGTTAGAGAACTAGTGGTATAAAAAAGTAACTAAAGCGCTAGCCAACAGTGAATTGACCTAATGAAAATAATCACTAATTACTGCTGCTCAAATCAGATATGTGCTAACAACAACAAACAGTGAATAATAAAGTATGATGATGAGCGCAAACTAAACTAAACTACTATAAAATCTACAAGTGAAAATGAATATCCATATAGTGATAATACAAAAACAACAGTGAAATAGTCCCAAATGTGAAATAAAGTAACTAGTCCAAATAATCCAATGTGTATCTCAAAAAAATGTGGATCCAGTGAAGGCAAAAACAAAATATCAGTGATAAGGCTTCTGTCCATATAAGCGAACTCATCCAAATGGAACTTCACAGATGGAAATGTGCTCACAGAGCGCTTACCTTCCACAAGGAAGAAAGAGGCATTGAACAGGTGCAGTGATGATCCTTCAGGTAGCCTTCTTCAAAGGAATCCCTCAGCCAGTTTCTGCCACATTCGACGTCCGGTCGAATGTGTACCGGAGGTTTCAAGGAGAAAATAAAGCTCAAATAGTGAAGTATGTCAACTTAAAAGGTGTATTTATTACAGCGAACACACTTACAGGATAAAAAACGGGTAAAAACACCAAACAAATGGCACTTCCGGTTTGGACGGTCAGGGTATCACGTCACTTCCGGTTGACCTTACGCGTTGCGTCACGTCACGTGACTTCATCAGAGGTTACCAAGGGCCTATCGGATACATTCTTTTATAGATGGAAAACGGAAGTCGAATCGCGGCCATTTTCGATACTCCGTCGAAAAACGGAAGTACCTCCGCGGCCATTTTCGATATGGGAAACAAACATGGAATAAGCAACAAATTCCCTAACAGATGCAGATATAGCACAAAAATGATATAAATATGGAAAAAAATGATAAGGCTCCTGCATAACTGTATTTATATACACAGTACAGGCTTTCAAACATATTCGACGAACCATCGAAAGTGTAAAGTCTGCAGGAAAGAAAATATCTGGACCGAAAAGCGAGAGGGTGACTGTGAGCTTAAAATATTCGTCCTAACAACTCTCGATCATATTCGACCAGGCATCGAATGTGCAATATCATAAAACAGGGGCAAAACCAAGCCTATATATGCAGACTTATCAGCAAGTACACATATGTGCCATGCCAGTAGAAATAATTTCATGTGATGACTCAAAATGCTGTGTAAAGCAGTATTAAACATCTCCAAATATATTCAATGGGATGTCTATGCTTTACATGTGTATCAATGTATACTTCCTGGTGTAGGTGACCACAACATTAATTAAAATAAAAATTAAAAAATTTAAATTAATTAAATGTAATAAAATACATCAAATGGCCCAAAAAAACATAAAATATAAATTCGATTGGTGTAATGTACTACGAGGAAAACCGGGGTGGTCAAAAGGAGATGAGTGTTACCCCTTCCGTTTACATAGTACAAATGCAACAAATCTATCTAAAATAGGAATCAAGTACACACTCAAAACCTAGATAAAAAATTAAAAATTACTAAGAAAACAATTTAAATCAAACTCGACGTTTAATCCATGAGGGACCATAGTATTGAGGGAATCCAATCATTAAAGAAACGTAAGGACATCGTTATCCGACCAGCGGATAAAGGAGGTGCAGTTGTGGTCCAGTCTAAGGAGCAATACAACGCAGAACTCCTACGACAATTGGAAGACGTGGATACCTATACCAAACTACTGAGTAACCCCACAAATATGTATAAAGAACAACTGAAACAATTAATTAAGTTGGGGGTGAAAAGAAATATTTTGAACAAAAAGGAATCAGTATTTTTATTACCAGAGACCTGTAGAATTCCTGTGATATACACTATTCCGAAAGTACATAAAGATAAGGTCAACCCACCTGGTAGACCGATTGTCAATGGGATTGACTCCCTCACAGCGAGGATGGGTCAATACCTTGACTGTTTTTTACAGCCTGCTATTCAACAAACCAAAGCGTACCTGAGAGACACCAAACATGTTCTACAGTTGTTGGAGGAGGTACCTGTAGTGGAAGGAGAAACCTTTATTGCCACTGCAGATGTATCTTCCCTTTACACAATTGTGCAACATCATCAAGCCTGTAGTGCTACCAAATGGCTCCTCAAGAATTACACCTTACTCATCTGTAAACAACGAAAATTTCTCATTAAGTGCCTGGAATTTTGTTTAAAATCTAACTACTTTTGGTACAATCAGACATACTATAATCAAAGCACGGGCATTGCTATGGGCGCCAAATTCGCTCCCTCTGTTGCCAATGCTTTTATGGCACAGTGGGAGGAAGAAGCGATTTATTTGGACACCCCCATTGAGCTCATCTTTTATAAAAGATATATCGATGACGTGCTGATGATATGGAAGGGTACTAAAGAAACATTTGAGAAATTCTGTGCAGATCTAAATGTCAACGATAAGAATATTAACCTGATCTTCCATATTAGTGATAAGGTGGTCAATTTTCTTGATTTGGACATCACCATAACATCTAACAGGCTGAGCACGAAAACACATTTTAAAAGTGTCGACTCAAACAGCTATCTATCATTAAATAGTTGCCATTATAAATCTTGGCTGTTGAATATACCTAAAGGACAACTGGTTCGGATCAAACGGAATTGTACTGAAGATTCTGATTTTCTAGCGCAAGCCTCCTTTATAGGAGAAAGGTTCAAAGATAAAGGGTATTCCCACAAATTCATTCAAAAGCAGATTCAAGAAGTCGCTGGTCTTGATAGGAATTCGATGCTACAGGGGAATGTGAAAAAACAGCGAGACATGACGGCCCCGGCCATTATCCTAGATTACAATATCCAACATAAGGATGTGGCAAAATTATTCAAAAGACACTGGCATGTGTTGAAGGGGGATAGGCATTTAAAATCCATTTTGCCTGAAATGCCTAATATTGTATACAAAAGAGCCCCTACCATCAGGGACCTACTTGTGAAAAATGTAGTAGACCCTCCACCTAAAAGTGGATACACGTTCTTTACTACGAAAGGATTTGTTCCGTGCAAATATTGCTATGCCTGCAAAAGATCAAAGTGCCCTCAACAGAAGAGGACACAATTTATAAGCACTCACACTAATGAGTGCCATCAAATAAAGAACTTTATAAGTTGTCATACAGAAGGCGTAGTATATGTGTTACAATGTAGTTGTAACCTACAATATGTGGGAAGGACAAAAAGGGCACTTATGGTCCGTATAAAAGAACACGTGGTTAATATTGAGAATGGCTTCACTAAACATAGTGTCAGCCGACATTTTCTGGAGAAACACAAGAAAGATCCTAGACACCTGACCTTTTGGGGGATTGATAGATTCAACAAGCCTTGGAGAGGAGCCCACCTTGTTAGATCTATCAGTCAAATGGAATCCCAATGGATTCATTCCCTCAATACTATGGTCCCTCATGGATTAAACGTCGAGTTTGATTTAAATTGTTTTCTTAGTAATTTTTAATTTTTTTATCTAGGTTTTGAGTGTGTACTTGATTCCTATTTTAGATAGATTTGTTGCATTTGTACTATGTAAACGGAAGGGGTAACACTCATCTCCTTTTGACCACCCCGGTTTTCCTCGTAGTACATTACACCAATCGAATTTATATTTTATGTTTTTTTGGGCCATTTGATGTATTTTATTACATTTAATTAATTTAAATTTTTTAATTTTTATTTTAATTAATGTTGTGGTCACCTACACCAGGAAGTATACATTGATACACATGTAAAGCATAGACATCCCATTGAATATATTTGGAGATGTTTAATACTGCTTTACACAGCATTTTGAGTCATCACATGAAATTATTTCTACTGGCATGGCACATATGTGTACTTGCTGATAAGTCTGCATATATAGGCTTGGTTTTGCCCCTGTTTTATGATATTGCACATTCGATGCCTGGTCGAATATGATCGAGAGTTGTTAGGACGAATATTTTAAGCTCACAGTCACCCTCTCGCTTTTCGGTCCAGATATTTTCTTTCCTGCAGACTTTACACTTTCGATGGTTCGTCGAATATGTTTGAAAGCCTGTACTGTGTATATAAATACAGTTATGCAGGAGCCTTATCATTTTTTTCCATATTTATATCATTTTTGTGCTATATCTGCATCTGTTAGGGAATTTGTTGCTTATTCCATGTTTGTTTCCCATATCGAAAATGGCCGCGGAGGTACTTCCGTTTTTCGACGGAGTATCGAAAATGGCCGCGATTCGACTTCCGTTTTCCATCTATAAAAGAATGTATCCGATAGGCCCTTGGTAACCTCTGATGAAGTCACGTGACGTGACGCAACGCGTAAGGTCAACCGGAAGTGACGTGATACCCTGACCGTCCAAACCGGAAGTGCCATTTGTTTGGTGTTTTTACCCGTTTTTTATCCTGTAAGTGTGTTCGCTGTAATAAATACACCTTTTAAGTTGACATACTTCACTATTTGAGCTTTATTTTCTCCTTGAAACCTCCGGTACACATTCGACCGGACGTCGAATGTGGCAGAAACTGGCTGAGGGATTCCTTTGAAGAAGGCTACCTGAAGGATCATCACTGCACCTGTTCAATGCCTCTTTCTTCCTTGTGGAAGGTAAGCGCTCTGTGAGCACATTTCCATCTGTGAAGTTCCATTTGGATGAGTTCGCTTATATGGACAGAAGCCTTATCACTGATATTTTGTTTTTGCCTTCACTGGATCCACATTTTTTTGAGATACACATTGGATTATTTGGACTAGTTACTTTATTTCACATTTGGGACTATTTCACTGTTGTTTTTGTATTATCACTATATGGATATTCATTTTCACTTGTAGATTTTATAGTAGTTTAGTTTAGTTTGCGCTCATCATCATACTTTATTATTCACTGTTTGTTGTTGTTAGCACATATCTGATTTGAGCAGCAGTAATTAGTGATTATTTTCATTAGGTCAATTCACTGTTGGCTAGCGCTTTAGTTACTTTTTTAGATCGCAGAGTATTGCGCAGGGAGTATTGCGCGGGGAGTATTGCGCGGGGAGAATTGCGTGGGGTTATTGCAGAGTATTGTGCGGGGGTATTGCAGAGTATTGTTCAGAGTATTACGCAGGGGGTACTGCAGAGTATTGTTCAGAGTATTGCGCGGGGGTACTGCAGAGTATTGTGCGGGGGTACTGCAGAGTATTGTGCGGGGGTACTGCAGAATACTGGCTGGGGTACTGCAGAGTATTGTGTAGGGGTATTGCAGAGTATTGCGCGGGGGTATTGCAGAGTATTGCGCGGGGGTATTGTAGAGTTTTGTGCGGGGGTATTGCAGAGTATTACGCAGGGGGTATTACAGAGTATTGCAGAGTATTGCGCAGGGTATGCAGAGTATTGCGCAGGGTATGCAGAGTATTGCAGAGTATTGCTCTGGGGGGTATGCAGAGTATTGTGCAGGTGGTATGCAGAGTATTGCGCAGGGGGGTATGCAGAGTATTGCACAGGGGGGTATGCAGAGTATTGCACAGGGGGTATGCAGAGTATTGCGCATTGGGTATTGCAGAGTATTGCACAGGGAAGGAAGAGTATTGTGCAGGGGGTATGCAGAGTAATGCACAGGGAAGGAAGGGGTTAATGCAAGGATGGCTGAGCAGGGATGGATAGATCTGTGACTGCAATAGTCACAGATCCATCCCACACTGCTGCTGCCATCTGCGCTCTCCTCTCACACTGTATCGATCGGTACAGAGAGAGGAGGGAGGAACCGTCGTCATCAAATGACTCCGGTTTGTTTACATGTGATCGCGCCATCATTGGACGGCGCGATCACGTGGTAAGGAGCCGCTTCCATTGGCTCCTTACCGCGATCATTGACGCTGCGGGTCCCGTGGACCCAGCAAGCGCCGTGACCGCATGTGCGCGCCCGCTTGGCCGCGCGGGTCTGACGCTACCCATGCGCCTGGGCAGCTTTGTTTACATCTTTGATCGCGCTGTCATTGGATGGCACGATCACATGGTAAGGAGCCGCCTCCATTGGCTCCTTACCGCGATCATTGATGCTGCGGGTCCCGTGGACCCGGCGAGCACCGGTGATCGCGTGTGCGCACACCTGATTCTACGGGAGGACGTCCATGGACGTCCTGTTAGAGTTAAGTAACCGCCTTATGGACGTATTTCGTCTATAGGGCGGTTACTAAGTGGTTAAAATAATGTAATTAAAACCTCAAAATATAAGTTTGCAATGACGCACTGTTCTCTACAGCCTGTAATTCAGCTGTGACATTGCCAGGTGCCTCCCAGCACAATATGCACACACTACAATTAAATAAAAAAAAAAACAATTTCAGTCTTACAGTAGAAGGATAACATACTTGGAGGTGGTAGTTCAATAGATGGAGATGTTGAACTGACCGTCACCCTGGGCTTGGCATGTGAAGACGACCATATATCTTTCTCTTAGTTCCTGGTTTAACAAGATCGGTTCCAACCTCAGAGCTGCAGAGAACAAGAACACAAATCAGTACTAACAACATTGCCTGCCTGGAACATTCACTGAACATTTGCTATCCTTAGGTTTTATTTAAGATGTATCTAAACCCAGGAAGAAAAATATAAAACTTCAGCTTAGATGTAGTGGCTGCATACCTGCAACAGTCTCCTACCTACCTACAGCATTCTCCCAAATACCTAAATACCTGCTACATTCTCCTACCGACCTACACACCCACAGTATTCACCCACCTACCTATAGACCCACAGAAATCTCCCACCTACCTACCTACTTGCTACATTCTGCCACCTACCTACACACCCACAGCATTCTCCCACCTACCCACAGCATTCTCCTACCTACCTACAGACCCAAAAACATTCTCCCATCTATCTACATACAGACATCCCAACCTGCAAAAACGAATTTCAGGGAGGTGGCAAAGTTATTTTAGGGAGGTGGCACTTCGCGCTGCCACAACGACGTCACCCCCCAGCCCACCCCCCCTCCCCCCAATTTAACACAACTATAGAATGATGAAATGAAATGAAATCAGTATACATAGGTTTACTTCTTATGAGAGATATTAAAGGAACACTCTAACCACCATGACCACTTCAGTGATTTGAAGTGGTGATGGTGGTAGGAGTCAAAAACACTGCACATGCTGGGATATTTACAATTATGTGCTGGGGGCTAGTTGCACCTCTAGCACATGTGACTTAGGCAGCCAGAAAATGCTGGGCTCTGTGGTGCTGGGCTCTGTGGTATGCTAAGCTCCGTGGTGTTGGGCTCTAAGGTATGCTGGGCTCCGTGGTGTTGGGCTCCGTGGTGTGCTGGGCTCTGTGGTGTTGGGCTCTGTGGTATGCTGGGCTCCATGGTATGCTGGGCTCTGTGGTACTGGGCTCCATGGTATGCTGGGCTCCATGGTATGCTGGGCTCTATGGTATGCTGTGCTCTGTGGTACTGGGCTCTGTGGTATGCTGGGCTCTGTGGTACTGGGCTCTGTGGTATGCTGGGCTCTGTGGTACTGGGCTCCGTGGTACTGGGCTCTCTGGTATGCTGGGCTCTGTGGTACTGGGCTCTGTGGTATGCTGGGCTCTGTGGTACTGGGCTCCGTGGTATGCTGGGCTCTGTGGTATGCTGTGCTCCATGTTATGCTGGGCTCCGTGGTATGCTGGGCTGAGGGCTCCATAGTATGCTGGGCTGTGGGCTCGGTGGTATGCTGGGCTCCGTGGTATGCTGGGCTCTGTGGTGCTGGGCTCCGTGATATGCTGGGATCTGTGGTACTGGGCTTTGTGGTATGCTGGGCTCCATGATATGCTGGGCTCTGTGGTACTGGGCTCTGTGGTATGCTGGGCTCTGTGGTGCTGGGCTCTGTGGTATGCTGGGCTCTATGGTGCTGGGCTCTGTGGTAACTTGCAGCAACATCCCCCACACTCCCACCTACATACCCACAACATTTGCCCACCTACCTACAGAATACTTTTTATCTACCTGCATGTTAGAAGAACAAGAAAAAAAAAAACTCCATAAAGTTTACCTGCGCCACTGACAGATGATTCCAGGCTTTAAAAAAGAGCGCCCGCCGCCGGCCAATGAGACGGCTCCTGAACCAATCACCGCTGTGCAGAAACCAGCAGCCAATCCGATCCCGCCGAGTGATGTCATTGGTCCGTGCCTCGGCTGCTGGAACGCAGGAGGCATATTTCTTCGGCCCGCAACTGGCCCCTCAACCCGACTAGCCCACCGGGAAGTATCCCGGTTCTCCCGATTGGCCAATCCAGGCCTGCTTTCCACTCTTCCTCTAAACTTTGGGACTTTGATTTCCAAATCAAATGCAACATTTTCCACAGTATATGATGATATGGGGAGCCATGTCATTTGCTAGTGTTGGTCCATTGTGTTTAACCACCTTAGACCGGCGCTATTGACAAAATACGCCAACAGCGCGGACCTGAGGCGCCAACTAGACGTCTTTGGATGTGATTTGAAGTGCATTACCCGCGCGCGCCACTGGGTGGCGCGCCGTGGGTAAACACTGTCCCGCCGCATCGCTAAGGATCCGATGCATGTACCTGGCGGCCGCGATGTCCGTCGGGTACAAAAAAAAAAAAAACGCAGAGGTGATCAAATACCACCAAAATAAAGCTCTATTTGTGGGGAAAAAAGGACGTCAATTTTGTTTGGGAGCCACGTTGCACGACCGCACAAATGTCAGTTAAAGCGACGCAGTGCCGGAAGCTAAAATTTCACCTGGGCACGAAGGGGGTTTATGTGCCCAGTAAGCAAGTGGTTAATCAAATCCAAAGTCAGCAGCCAAAATTTTTGTAGTAAAAATCCTTTTCTTTATTGCTCTTATCTAATTTTCTGAAATACGACATTTGGGGTTTTCACTAGCTGTAAGTCATAATCATCAAAATTAAAAGAAATAAATGCTTGAAATATATCATGCTGTGTGTAATACATCTATATAAAAATATATAAGTTTCACTTTTTGAATTGAATTACTGAAATTAATTACATTTTTGAGGATGTTCTAATTTTATGAGATGAACCTGTATATCAGCCTGCTGATTCAAGTCCCAAGTGCTTGTGTGCCTTATCCATGCTCTTATGTTTTTCCTTTAGTAAAGGAGGCTCTACATGAGTGGGAAATTATATTTAAACGTTTGCTGCATGATCAATGTTGTTAGGAAAACACTTTTTTCCATCGATTTTGATGCATTTTTATTAAAATATGTATATGCGGTAGCTTTAGTTATATTCATATTTTAACTGCTTTGAAAAATAGCAGTTAAAACTGGACAATAACAACAAGAATTGTACTTTTATGACAAACCAACAAACTTAAATCTAAGTAGTATATTTTTTGGTTAACCTTAGTAAAAAACATAGAAAGCTTTCAAAGCAAAAACCCCTGTATCAGGCTAAAGGGACCCCAGGTGGTTAGCAACCTGATGAAGAGGCCTTGTGCCAGAAAACTTGCTATGATTTTCCCTACAGGTAGCCATTAACGATATTTCCTTCAGTTAGTTTTGTTACTTATGTTTTTTGATTCATTGCACTGCTAAAATAGGTTGGCACTTTAACTTAACAACAGTAAACTAAATGTGTATAGTGCTTTACTTTAGTGGAAACGTTTTCAAATACAACACAATGTACATGAATAGGGGTGAGCTTTGTGTTGCAGTCAACCATAAATTTAACCCGAACATGTGAATCCAAGTCGCTTAGATAAGTAAAGTGCAATGGTGCTATACTCATTGTTGCAGATGCCTAAATTAAATCGGAAGAACTGACAAAGAGACATAGTTGCTGATAAAAAGTTATATTTAGAACTACCTTTAGTTGCTGTCTAGCCCCATCCAGCTGCTGACCAATGTTTTTTAACTAGTTCAGGACCGCCCCATAGCAGATATACTGCCACAAGTTGGTCCTCCTTGCGCAGAATCACATCAAATCAAATTATATTTGTATAATCTAACATCAAGCACCCCAGTAAATGGCAGAGTGATAATTTTGCATGATTTCGATTATAATAGTGATATTCCTATTGGGGCTATACCATATGTAGTTACTGTATACACACACATATATATATATATATATATATATATATATATATATATATATATATATACTGTATCTCACAAAAGTGACACCCCCCCCACATTTTTGTGAATATTTTATTATATCTTTTCATGGGACAACACTGAAGAAATTACATTTTGCTACAATGTAAAGTAGTGAGTGTACAGCTTTTATAACAGTGTAAGGCCTCTTACACACAGATCAGTTTTTCTTCAGGTTTTTCTTTTCAGTTTACCAAATCCATCTAATATGAGGTCAAACCTCAAGAGTCTCAATTTGTATGCAATCAGGCAGGCCCTTGTACTACATAGTTTTGGTAAACTGAAAAGAAAAACCTGAAGAAAAACTGATCTGTGTGTAAGAGGCCTTAATTTGCTGTCCCCTCAACATAACTTAACATGCAGCCATTAATGTATAAACCGCTAGTAACAAAAGTGAGTACACAGTCTGTTCTGATGTTCTGGAGGCATTGGTGGATTGAACAAGAAGTTTGCTGGGAGTAAGGGGGGATTGAGAAAATGTATGTGCTGGATTGTGGGGGGGGGGTTAATTTGAGGCTTGGGTCTGAATCATCCCCCCCCCAATCCATTATACCTATGCCTCCATTTCTGCCCCACTCCCCCATTCTATCATACCTATGCCTCCATTTCCCCCCCCCCATTCTATCATATGTATGCCTCCATTTCTGCCCCCCCCATTTTATCATACCTATGCCTCCATTTCTGCCCCCTCCCCCCATTCTATCATACCTATGCCTCAATTTCTGCCCCCCCATTCTATCATACTCATGCCTCCATTTCTGCCCCCCTCCCCCCATTCTATCATACCTATGTCTCCATTTCTGCCCCCTATTCTATCATACTTATGCCTCCATTTCTGCACCCCCTCCCCCATTCTATCATATCTATGCCTCCAGTGTCCAATAAAGACAACTTTTTTCGTTTGAAAATCCTTGGAGTGCGGCCGTCCTTCCCTCTTTTCTTCATCATCACCCCATCTATCATACCATATGATAGAATGGGGGGAGGGGGCAGAATTGGAGGCATAGGTATGATAGAATGGGGGAAGGGGGACAGAATTGGAGGCATACGTATGATAGAATGGGGGGAGGGGCAGAATTTGAGGCATAGGTACACTGGCGAGGGGAGGTGGGAAGACAAGGTGTGCTGGGGGGTCTTTAAAAGGGGGGCATGGGAGGCAGAGACATACTGGGCAGGGGTATTATAGATATAGAGGTGTGCTAGGGGAGAAGGGATAGGAGACATAGGTGTGATGGAGACGGGAGGCGTTGAAGGTAGAGGTGTACTGCATCGGAAGTGGAGGCGTACTGGGGGAGGCATTGGAGGTGAAGGCGTACTGGTTGTTGGTTTTTATTTTTGTAACTTCTAAATAAAGAATTTAATACTGTTGTTATTTCATGAGATCATTTACAAGGGCGTGTTTAGGGGCGGGGTAGGGTTTGGGAGGTAGGGGTTGGGAGGGGGAACAGGTGGCGAGTAACTCTTAAGTCCTGACTAGTAGCTCAGGACTTGAAATTTTGGGGCCTGATATACAGTATATATATAACGACAAAGTGACATGCGCTCCGGTTGAAAACGGTTAAACCGATTTTTACTGCAATCTTCAAATCATATCATGAAAAAACAGCAAACAGCTACTGTACAGTTGCGAGCATCCCTGCTCTTCCTCAGGCTGGCAGGCTTAGCGTGTCACAGCACTGTGTTACTTTAACTGACAATTGCGCGGACGTACAACTCTGTACCCAAATATAATTGATGCCCCATTTTTCACACAAATATAACTTTCTTTTGGTGGTACTGTATTTTATTACTTCTGCAAATATTATTAAGAAACAAAAAAAGACAATTTTGAAAAAAAATATATATATATTTTTTTTCTTCTATAAAAGACATCCAATAAAACTAAGTAATAATAATAATAATAATAATAAAAAAAATATATAATTTCTTCATTAATTTAGTTCATTCTGATTTTATTATATTATGACAATACATTATAGAATATGATACAGACATTGATGTGTTCAAATAAGTAATATAGTTATTTCATCTAATCAATTTCTGATATATTTTTGTTTCCATATATTGTTCAAAAAGACTATACAAAATAGGACTGGGCAAGACAAGACTAGACATGACAAGACAGGTCAAGACAAACAAAACTGGACTAGACAAGACAAGACAACATACCCCAAAAAAAAAAAAAAAAGAAAAAATATATATATATATATATATAAAAAAATAATAATATATATATATAAAATATATATATATATATATATATATATATATATATATATATATATATATATATATATATATATATATATATAAAAAAAAAATAGGGCAAGGTTAAGGATTGGTAGCAACAACCCCCACCACTCACCACTAATTTGTTCTGTTCCTACAAGTAATTTCTAAATTCTAGTTGTTTCTCTATATACTCTCCAGGGGACCCAAGTCCGAAGGTGCTCCTCATATGTATCCAATTCAAGTGCTAAAAGTGATTCTTCATTAATTTAGGCCAATATGTAATCTGCAATACATTTTTTGTAAAAAAAAAAAAAATCCCAATAAGCATATATTGATTGGTTTGTGAAAAAGTGTCTACAAAATATGGGATAGTGGAGATCAGCATTATTGCGGCAGACAAATCGGACACCTGATACTTTTGACATGTTTTTGGGAACCAATGACATTATTACAGTGATCTGTGCTAAAAATATGCGATGTTACTGTACTAATGACACTAGCAGGGAAGGGATTAACATCAGAGACGATCAAAGGGTTAAGTGTGTCCCTAGGGGATGCCTTTCAACTGTGTGGGAGGATGGACTCACTGGATGAACACAGAGATCCATGTTCCTCCCATGTTTACAATGGCAGACTGCCGTTCTATCTCTCTGGAGAGTGATCACGGGTGGCCGGTGGACATCACGTCCGCCGGCCCCGCTGATTGTCTTCCCCTCTGTTCATTCCCCGACTTGTTCATTCCCCAACTTAGTTGGGGTAGTCGGTGCACTTTGGTGGGGGTGGCTTAGCCATGCCGTGTGACCTTTGACCTCTGGGAACCCGCCTTATGACATTTGACCTTTGATGGAGGTCCTTGTTCTAATTCCTTAGTCCTAGCCATATTCTTCAATGGGAAACCCTAACCCTCTCCCCCTCTGGCCAATCAGCGTGTGTGTCCCTGCTGGCTATTGCACAATATGACATGCAGGTATATTGTTTTGCACCATAGAGCCGCCAACCTGCCGCAGCATATATTCTGTATACACAAATAAGAGAGATCCCCAATGGGGCAGTATATAATAAGGTGACCGGAGTAAAAAAAATATCTAATTTTATTACAAAAAAGTTAGAAATGGTATTCAAATCATACAATCAACAATAAAAACAAAGCAAGAATCAACATACAGCACTCTGAACTCGAAACGGAACCCTAGGTTGGTCTCATATAGATATGGACCCGGTTGCACAGTTTCACCCATCGATTGTTTCACCCATCGACCCAACATGTTTCTGAGATACAGGGTAAATTCCCTCATCACAGAGGGTAGAGACAGCATACAATCGTCTAAAGGTATAAGTAAAAAATGTGTAAACATACAAGCATGGTACAATAACATATGATGAAGTTGCAAGTGTATCATATACAGCATAGACAGCATTCAGTAGTCACAGTGTATGTTTGCTTAACCACTTCAGCCGAGGAAGATTTGCCTCCTTAATAACCAGGCCATTTTCTGTGATTCAGCAATGCGTCATTTTAACTGACAATTGCGCGGGCATGCGACAAAATTGATGTTCTTTTTTTCCCCACAAATGGAGCTTTTTTTTGGTGGTAATTCATCACTTCTGCAGGGGTTTTTTTATGCTATAAAAAAAAAAAGAGAGAGCAACAATTTTAAAAATAAATAAATATTTTTTACTTTTTGCTATAATAAATATCCCCCAAAATGTTTTTAAAAAACAAATTTATTCCTCAGATTAGGCCAATATGTATATTTCTACATATTTTGGGTAACAATTTACATTTATACAGCGATTTGTGCTACAAAATGCATATTACTGTATAAATGACACTGGCAGAGAAGGAGTTAACAGTAGGGGGTGATCAAGGGGTTAACTGTGTGTCCTAGGGAGTGATTCTAACTGTGGGGGGATGGGACTGCCTGTGTGAGGTGACCGATCGTTGATCATACTTAGTATGAACAACAGATCACTCTCCTCTCCCCTGACAGCTCAGAGATCTGTCTGTTTACATTGACAGATCTCTGTTCTATGTCTTTGTGGAGTGATCATGGTAGCTCGGCGTTCATCCCAATCGCCGGGCACGTGCATCAGCTCCAGCGGCGCACCATGGGCGAGTGGTTTGTGCGCCCCTAGTGTCCTGAAAGTGCATTGACGTATAGCTACGATGGTTCTGCCAGGGGAGCCAACCTGCAGCAGTATAACTAGGGCAGCTGGTTGGGAAGGGGTTAACCAATAGCTGTGGCAAAATAGCCCATAGGTATGCACCCTACCACACCGGTGACCACCGAGGAGCCACCTGAGTCAGTAAGCGGGTATAGTGGTATGCTTCCCAGTACCCGATGGAAAGGGAACAATGGCTGACTGGTAGGCGCTGTCCAATTGGTGATAAGAAATCTCTCACAAGGATCACATATAGGCGGAACTGTCAAACCTGTTAAAAACAGTAGTGGTAAAGGGATGATAGTAGTACTAGGCTAGGGGATATATGTCATGGTTCCATATAAAGTTCATTAAACAAAAAGTTTATAAAGATGTATATAAAAACATGTATGAATACATATGTATCTATAATCAAGTAACAAGTAGTGTAGGCTTACCAGACGTCCTCGGTTTCTGGGGACAGTCCCTGGATTGAGGATACTGTCCCCAGACCGATTATGTCCCGGTTCTGTCCCCGGATTCAGGGACAGCCCCCATACCCATTGCTGACAGCCTAGCCCTAGCAGGACAAGCAGTAATGTTCATATCCATCCAGCACAGCAGGGATTGGTGGGAAACCCAGGATGTATATGGCATGCAATGGTGATCAGTTTGGTCTGTCCTCTGTTTATCAATAAAGAGCCAACAAATTCAGCACAACCCTACACTTCCTTTATACAATTCTACAAATGGACTTATAAGTGCAATGGTAACACTTTTAAATGAATATTCAATGCAAAGCAACCAATGTATTGCAATATATTAGTGATGGTGTCACCCCCTCCGCAAAACTATTCTGAGAAATTGCAGAGCTTCAATGTGCAAATAATGGTAAAACACCCTACATAAAATAATAATAACAGAGATGCAAATCAACCAGTGTACTGTATTATAACATAGTAGTGATGATGTCATACTCTCTGCAAAAGATAAGAAATATTGCTGCAGAGCTGCAATGTGCAAATAGTAGTGAAACCCCCTATATATATAATCATACTAATAACATGTCAATCAATTGTACATTTTATTATGAATATATATATATATATATATATATATATATATATATATATATATATATATATATATATATATATATATATATGTGTGTGTGTTTACCACTACTTGCACATTACATCTCTGCAATATTTCTTACCTTTTGCAGAGCGGGTGACGCCATCAAGGCTATGTTCTAATACACTGCTTGATTTGCATCTCTTTATTATTATTGTATGTAGGGGGTTTCACTGTTATTTGCACATTGAAGCTCTGCAAATTTACAGAGGTGGATGACACCATCACTACTATGTTACAATACATTGGTTGATTTTCACTGTATATATGTATTTATAAGTTTTACCATTGCACTTGCAAGTCCATTTGTAGAATTGTATAAAGGCCAATGTTCTGGCCACAGGTAGTGCGCCGCATTAGTACCCTCACTTTTACTTCAAGCACCACCATAGCACCCCCCAAAATAATTGTCTGGAGCCACTCCTGCCAGATTGGATTTCAATTTTGCTACTCCATCCCTCCCTCCAAGTTTTTTCTCTAGCTTATCTTCCTAACATTTGGTAGTCATATCCCCAGAAATTGAGGAAATGTGAGAAAAAATTTATATATCATACAATCATTCCATAAACACATACCACATACACTGCATATATCATTTGAGGGAAATATGCTTATAAAATAGTTTACCATATGCCAATTTAAAATATATATATATATATATATATATATATATATATATATATATATATATATATATATATATATTCATTATTTAATTTAAAAAATCTGGTCACCTTAAAGTAGTGGTCAGAATGTGATACTAAGGGAATAAAAAGTTTGTACTTACAGTATCTCACAAAAGTGAGTACACCCCTATTTTTGTAAATATTTTATTATATCTTTTCATGTGACAATTCTGAAGAAATAACACTAACACAACGTAGTGAGTGTAAAACTTGTATATAAGTGTAAATTTGCTGTTACCCCAAAATAGCTTAACACACAGCTATTAATGCCTTTTGCTGGCATTAAAAGTGAGTACACTCCTAGGTGAAAATGTCCAAATTGGGCCCAATTAGCTATTTTCCCTCCCTGGTGTCATGTGACTAGTTAGTGTTACAAGGTCTCAGGTGTGAATGGGGATCTGGTGTGTTAAATTTGGGGTTATCGCTCTCATACTGGTCACACAAGGTTCAACATGGAAACTCATGGCAAAGAACTCTCTGAGGATCTGAAAAAATGAATTTTTGCTCTACATAAAGATGGCATAGGCTATAAGAAGATTGCCAAGACCCTGAAACTGAGCTTCAAGGCCATACAGCGGTTTAACTGGACAGGCTCCATTCAGAACATGCCTCTCCATGGTCAACCAAAGAAGTTGAGTGCACATGCTCAGCATCATATCCAGATGTTGTTTTTGTAAAATAGATGTATGAGTGCTGCCAGCATTGCTGCAGAGGTTGAAGGGGTGGGGGATTAGCCTGTAAGTGCTCAGACCATACACTGCACACTGCATCAAATTGGTCTGTGTGGCTCTTCTAAAGATGATGCACAAGAAAGCCTACAAACAGTTTGCTGAAGACAAGCAGACTAAGGACATGGATTACTGTAACCATGTCCTGTGGTCTGATGAGACCAAGATAAACATATTTGGTTCAGCAGGTGTCAAGTGTGTGTGGCGGCAGCCAGGTGAGTAGAAAGACAAGGGTGTCTTTCCTACAGTCAAGCATGGTGGTGGGAGTGTCATGAGTGCTGCCGACACCAGGGAGCTACAGTTCATTGAGGGAATCATGAATTCCAACATGTACTGTGGCATACTGAAGCAGGGCATGATCCCCTCCCTTTGAAGACTGGACCACAGGGCAGTATTCCAACATGATAACAACCCCAAACAAACCTCCAAGAAGACCACTGACTTGCTAAAGAAGCTAAGGGTAAAGGTAATAGACTGGCCAAGCATGTCTTCAGACCTAAACCCTATTGAGCATCTGTGGGGCATGCTCAAACAGAAGGTTGAGGAGCGCAAGAGAAGTGGAAGAGGACTCCAGTGGCAACCTCTAAAGCTCTGGTGAACTCTATGCCCAAGAGGGTTAGGGCAGTGCTGGAAAATAATGGTGGCCACACAAAATATTGACACTTTGGGCCCAATTAGGACATTTTCACTCAGGGGTGTACTCACTTTTATTATCAGCAGTTTAGACATTAATAGCCAAATTTACACTGTTATACAAGCTGTAAACTCACTACTTTACATTGTAGCAAAGTGTCATTTCTTCAGTGTTGTCACATAGATATAATAAAATATTTACAAAAATGTGAGGGGGATGTACTCACTTCTGTGAGATACTGTACATTGACATATCACACAGCCTTGCATGAGTCCCACTGTTTGGATATCAGGGATTGCAGCCAGCCTCTCTAGGAACAGGTGGCACTAATGGCAAATATATATAGGGGGTGGCAGGAGGCAGTGGCCAATTCTTTCCATATGCACATGGTCCTTGTTCAGGACAGTTTAGTGCGCAGTGCAGTGGCTACATGCCACCTTCACTGATGTGCACTGACAGGCTACAATGATGGGCACTGATGAGGTAGCACTGATAAGCATGCTTCAGACACTAGTCACTCTCTTCCGTCAAAGACAACAAGACATTTATTTAATTTCCAACCTTCCAGTCACTCTGCCTGGTGCTCCTCCAGTAGGTATAAAAGATTTACTAAAAACTGGGAACGTTATCTCCGTTTTGGAAAATGTTGCCAATGCAAAAAAGAAAAACATACAGCAGGGCATAGGCCTTTTTATATGACTTATAATGAAAAATAGTTTAGTATTTATTATTGGTATTTAAAATTATTATGTAATACCCTAAAGTTTTACATAATGGTAATACACAGCACAATTTTCACAGAGAGCTTAGCAAGAGCGTACACTGGCAGTATATTTTTGGCTGTGGAATTTCATAAGTACTTAAATCAAGGCTTTTTGTTAGGGAGTTTTAGTAAACACAAATGTTTTTTTCATGAAACCGTACTATACCTGCTTTGATAATACAACTCTGCGCCATTATAAGAAAAAGTTAGGTTTGGTAGACATTTTCCAGCAGCAGGACCGTTTTGAATGAATGGCAACCTCCAACAGACTGTCATTCTTCCACAAAGGGGTATATATAGAAAATCCCTTATATTTAAACATGGATTTTACTGTATCTAAATATTTTTGAATCATTAATAATGTGGCAAAATACTTCAAATGCAAAGGTTGTCTAGCCTCTTACATCGAGATCACCGTCACATTACCCAATATATTTTGCATGAGCATATCTGTTGGGTCCCCATTCCCAACCCCAAGGAGATCTCATTTTCTTTTTAAGCCTAGTGTAAAATAAAATAGAAAAAATGTGTCTTTTATATTGCCACACAGCAGCAAGAAATGTGCGTTGCCCTCAAATTGAGCACAAAGAAAGTTAAAATAACCCCCTCTCCCCACCCAAACTTTAGGTGCTATATTTGGTTTGGTCCCTGCAAGAAAATAGTTGATTCTGAATTAAATGGGAAAAGGCTGCCCTGTAACAGATAAACAGGCAAAACTGAGTACAGGTAAATGTCTTTTGCTGTCTTGCATTAATGTATATTGTCCCATTACATTATATGCATGAAATAAGACACTCTTTTTTTATGTAAGTATACTTTTCCAGTATTTTTAATTTCAGAAATTTGTTTATGGTTGCTTCCACCTGACCACCATTATCCCAAGACTAAAGTCTTAAAGATGTCCCTTCCTTTGTAACATGAAGATTGGGTTATACATGTAAAGCTGGAAGATCCTGTAAGGACCTTTTTATTAACTTTTTTGATGGCCAATGAGCAGCATGCATGTCACAAGAAAGTGTTAAAGCCTCATACACAATATCAGTTTTCCTGCAGGTTTTTCTCTTCAGATTTACCAAAACCATGTAGTAGAAGGGCCTGCCTGATTGCATACAAATTTAAAGTCTTGAGGTTTGACCTCATATTAGATCGTTTTGGTAAACCTGAAGAGAAAAACCTGCAGGAAAACTGATAGTGTGTATGGGGCTTGATAGGTGCTGCAAGAAGTACCCTCCAACAATACAGAATTGACCTGTCCTGTAATGTAACTGCAGCTTCAAGTAACAAATTGGAACTTTTAGTTATATATTGTTTTAATAACTGAAATATCGATGTGCTAGTGGTCTGGAGTGGAGCAGGAAAGGAAATGCGTTTTTTTTTTTTTTAATGACTGAAGTTAGGATTTATAAGCACATAAAGCCAAAACCTGTTTTTAGTTTAGGATAGAGTAGGGAAGGGTTAAAACCCATCACAGGGTTTTTCATTTGTTTATAAAAAAAAATTGCCATCTGTGACCCATTGGATAGATTTCTCTTACCCTCCTGTTCTGTAGACACAACAGAAAGTGAAAGGAAATACCCTTAAATTAAGGGATATCCTCTCTCAGACAGTTGTCAACGGAACTTCATAGGTTGGACTTGATGTATCTTTTTTCAACCTCATCTACTATGTAAGTATGTAAGTATGTAACTAGTGCCCCAATCGAACACTGTCCTTTATTCCTGTTCCTGTGAAAACTTAAAAGCATGGATTTTCATTCACTAGTAAAACAGGGCACAATTGTGGCTAGGACAAAGAGAGGGGGGAGCTTCTCAGTGAGGACAAAAAACACAATAAAGCGGATGAGCTGTGTGCCTCTAACCATGTCTTTCTGCCTGATGTATTCATCAATCCATTTGTAGTCCAATTAGTAATTTCATCAGCCCAAAATAATCCAGTAAAAATCCAGACTTATCTGTTTAATCTACATCAATCTTTCACATGCCAGTTTATCTTACCTATATAAGCAGACTGATATTGGATCCCATTTTGACATTTTTACCTGAGCAACTTTGTTACACTAATTCATCTCTATAAATCCTGGTTCACACCGGTATGGCTTTTTCATTGCGGCTTGCAACTTCAATTGACAGAAATATATGCAAGAGGTAATGAAATTGGTAAGTAGTGCAGAAAACTTTTTTATAATTGCTGCAACATGAGTTGCCGCAAAATTAATAGTTTCATTGGCAGAAATGGGGTGCGACTTGTCATGTGATTTGTAACTGATTTGTAACTGTCAAATCGCATGATAAGTTGCTCCGGTGTGAACTGGGGGCTAAAACCTATCATTTTGCCTGCACATTGCAGCAGAAATTCCTGGGTTAAAATCAGATGCAAACACTACTCAGATTTTAATACTTGGGATCAACTTTCTATTCTGCTTTAATAGAGATTTTTTATTTATTGTTTGCAGATTTTTGGCATTCTTAAAAGTGCATCAAAGTCCTGATAATAAGTTTAGTATTTTGGAACTAAATAGGTAAAATATAGGGATTAGGGATAGTAATGGTAAATGACAACAATTAATACAGTCATACACTAGATACATAATTTTCCTTATATATTAGTATGCATTTATTCCTTTGCATATATGTACATCACTCCTTTTAACCAAGACAATATATATTTTAAACATTTAATCGGATTATGAATACAAATTTTAAAATACAAATTTCCCTATGATCAAAGCTGAGTTTGAAGCAGGCATATGTTTCTGGTATAGAAAATGTGTAGTAAGTAAACCACTTCATGAGGCTATTATAAAGGACAAGAATAAAACAGTGTCGGGTAGTTATTTCTCAAACGTTAAGTTTAGACGAGCACAGATTTATTTACCTCTTTTATTCTGCTTCTTTATATCTCTATTTCAAGTTGGTATTTAGTAATTATTCATTGTTAGGTGCACAGTAATGCAGTTATTATGATATTTTTTGTTGTACAATCTGTACTGTTATCTGTAGAAGTAATTTTGTTTTGCAAATAGAGAGGAGTCAGTCCACACACCTAAAAACTCACAAGGTAGTCTAGTAAAAAAATAATTCAAAGGACAAGTTGCCAGTACACTTTCCAATAGCAAAGTAGAATTTGGGTATACCCTGGGGGACATCTAGGAAGTTTGTGTTCACTGCTTTTAATGTTTAATGGCCAACCCCAGGAATGTGCAACGTTTGGTGTGCTGCCAGAAATAAAGAACAAACTATAATGCAAGGCATAGTCTTTTCCCCTGGTCAGTAATAAACAATAATTTTAAGGAATGTATAACCCAGTCACCTTTCTAGCAAAGGGTGGGCTCATGCCTGTCATACTTTCATTGTTAGGAAGTGTTAACAATTCTGTGCAGGGAGAAATATAATTATTTATTTAAAATGCATCTATTTTGTAATGTCATTGGTGTATGCACCCCTTGACAGTGCCAAGCTTGCTGTGTCTTTTGTTTGGTAATAATCAGGCCTTGTTCACACTGGGCGTACATATCAGTACACTCTTGGAGGGCTGTGTTTACGCACACAGGGATGCAAATCATGTGCAGGCAGTCTTATTGCTGTCAGTTGGCACACAGCTGATGGTCCCAATGTAGTGTCTTTGCAGGTACGGGTGCATGACCCAGAATGCATCTAGGATGAAGATTTCCAATCTAGGCAGGTTGGCTCATTCCTAATGACATCACTTCACTAATAGGGAAATTAGATAATTCCTTATTAGGAAAGCACCTAATGATGAATCTTACCACTTCTTTATTAGGCCAGCAACATACAAGGGGTGGGGATTCTTGCTCCATAACTCTTTACAGTGTTAGAAGGAGAGTCCTCATTGGATTTCATCAGGTTTTGCACTGGGGAGCACCTCCACTGCCCATCTTGTACACCATACGGCCGCCCAACACAGCTGCTCTCATTTTCCCCTCTGAGGATCCACACTAGGAGCAGTAATACCACTGAGTGCCACATACCTGCCACATACCATAGGATCTTTCACAGCTCCACTCAATGTGTACTGTCGGGACGGCACTGTGAGGATCCAATTAATTATCAAGCCATGGACTGTAACACAGGAAAGAGACGGCAACACCATGAGAGATCAGTAGGTTTTCCAGACCAATAGATAACTTTACCCCGTATAGCCCCCCCCCATGGTGCTGAGAGCGCTGTGATGTTTAAGGAATATTCCTACAACAAAGGAGAATCTTCCCTCATGGTCAAAACCACTTATCAAGTGCTGCACCACTCATCTCACCAAGTGAGATTAATTGTAATGTATCTATATTTATGAATATGTAGCACTTTCAGTCTATATCACTTTGTTTTAAATAAACTTTTCTCTATGCATTCATGCATTAGACCACCTGCCTTCCTTTTATCTTTTATATATGGGGTGGAGCTTAGGTGCTGACATTATTATGCCAGAGAGAGTGGCACAATATTACTACGTTTAATGCTGGATACAGCTTCATGTTTGGGAGTAATATTTTAATATATTAAAGGGACATTCTTTTGTAGATTTACATTATGTGGAGTGTTTTTTTCCTCTGTATGACCCATGATATGTCATGTACATTGAAACATTTCTGGGATTCTGCTTCAGAAGTTGCCTGTCATCATCTATAAGTTGACCCAATGTGACACAAGTGCTGAAGACCTCAAGTTATTAGGGGTCATACTAATTTGGTAAGAGGCTTTTAGATTATGGTGGTGGGTAATTAATTACTATATTGGTTTTCACATGGATATGAACTTTCACTATATTAGGAATGTACTGATATCATTGGTGTTTCACTACTAATTACTAGATTATTGTTTCATGTCACCTTTATTTGATCAGTTTTAACATTTCAAATGGATATCACAGCAATATTTTGATTATTTGATTTCTTGTATTTAGATATTTTTCAAGAAGCTTTCCTATTCATAATTCTTATTTTTATTGTATTATAACACCTTTTTCACATAATACTGTGCACAGAGTTGTCACAATTTAAATATATAGGGCCAGATTAAGATACAATTACATTGGCGCAGAGTATCATAGATACACTACGCCGCCGTATTTTACCAGGCTATACGCCGAATTCTGGTAGATTTTGTCCCTTACGGTACGGCGGCGTAGTGTATTTCTCACCGCGTAATCGAAATACGCGATTAGGGGGCGTGAAGCATTTAAATTAGGTGCGTCCCCGCGGCGTTTGAACTGCGCATGCTCCGTTCAGAAATTTCCCGCCGTGCATTGCGTGAAATAACGTCGTTACGTCATTTTTTGTTTGAGTAGCGTCTTTAACGGACATTCCTATTCCCGGACGACTTACATAAAAAATAAAAAAAGACGTCGGAAAACGTTGAAATTCGACGCGGGAACGACGGCCATACTTAACATGGGCTGTCTAATATTAGACCAGCAAAAAGCTGGTATAATTTTACGCAGCAAAAAGATGACTAAAGATGCCGTAAGAGATTGCGATTGACGTTCATAACTTCGTGGATCGTCGGCAAAAGCTCATTTGCATACCCCGACGCTGAAAACGACAGGAACTCCACCCAAATTTATTGCAGCGTAGATCCGAAGGCATATGAACATGTAAGCCAGTCGGATTGAAGCCCGCAGCCATATTTTCATGGTTTGAGGTTTCAGAGTAGTGAAAAAATGCGCGTAATTTGAATGTACTCCAGTCTAATGCGAGTTAGACAGGAGTAAGGGCTCTGTGAATCTGGCCCATAGTTTATAATTTCTTATAGTCATTTGCATAACTGATTGAATGGGGTTGATTTACCAAAGGATCAAACCAATCAGCTTCCAGTTTTTGTTTTTTGTCAAAGCTTAATTGAACAAGCTGGAGTTAGAAGCTGATTGGCTATCATACACAGTTGCCATAGATTTTGCACTCTCCACTTTTAGTGAATCAACCCTACTGTGTTGCTCAGTAAAAATTAATAATGAATATTAGTTGCACAAGGTATCCAAAGTATAATATTATATAATGATTGAATAGAGGGTTAAAACCTTGTTTATATACCTTTAAATGAAATATGAATAGTCAATATTATCAGGGCACATATATACCTTACTGATATCTCTCTCTATTTGGCAGTATTTGTATTGAGACATGGAGACAAGAGGCACTCCTCCAGTATTACTGGGGTATACTAAGAGAATGAGAAAAGTGTATGCACTCATTGCAGGAGGTAGGAAGAAGCAACAAAATAATTCATTTTCTCCATTTACTGCATCATAAAGAGAATCAGTAAGAAACAGAGATTGGAGCTCTCTACCATGCACAGTAGACTAAAACCAACACTCAACAATTGGCACCATAATTTTTGTTAATGTGTAATGAGTATGGCCATTTTGGACTTATTATTTGTTCCATCAATGTTTTTTTTAACAGTTTTTAAGATTAGTTTAAAAAGTAGAAGAAATGTCTTAAATTTTTGTAACAGTCTATTACTGGTGGATGTAATTAATTACATCCCACGTTTTTTTTGTTTTAGAAGCTATGTTTAGTAGGTTGTGTAGTGTTACAATAGTATTTCAGCCATATTATATTGAAGAAAGGAATGACAACAAATGTTGGAGACAAAATGATCTTATTTAAAGCCAAATTGCTTTAAGGTAACCAATTTATAAACATAAGTAGCTTAGATATAAGTTTAAAATGGTGTCTATTTTCCAAATAGTCTTTCAAAGTAAATTATCAGCCTTTGACAGCTGAACGTTTCTTACTAAACAGTATTTTTCTAATTTGATATGGTAAAACTGTTGACCTGAAAGTTTAAACTGCATCAGTATATTGCCCAACAAAGTTCAACTAATATTTTATTTCATTTACACAGCATACTGGGGTTGATTTATGAAAGACAAGTAGACCATTCACTTTACAATGGAAACTGCACTTTTGCTAGGAAAGTATCCCCAAAACATAGTAAATGGGATTAGGGTCTGCTGACTTTCATCATCCAATCATGTACAAGCAACATGTGTTTTAATTTTCTTTGCATTTGGTTGTATTTTTTTTTTTCAAGGTTAGATTGCACTGCATCCACTAAGCCCTGCAAAAAAAAAAAAAAATGTATTGCATAGTGAAATATCCCTTGCAAAGTGAACAATCTATTTTCATTTTGGTAAACCAACCCCATAGTGTTGATTACAGTAGAGAATAAGATAAAAGTATGCATTTTTAAAAAATCATTTAAATATATCATAGATAGAAACATCACTGGGAGACAAAAATTCCAGAAAGTTCATGTTAAAGGTATGATTAATAAAGTCTGCATCATACATGTACTTTTTTGAAGTAGGCTTTTGAAAAGCATTTGGGTAGACCAAAATACAAAACAAAATACATATGTTAATACTGCAAGCAACATAAATAAACATGTTAGTATCTTGCAAGTTGAATGTTTGCTTTGTATAGTGAAAACTTTGAAAACTTTGTTAAATATTTAAAGCAACTAAAGGTTCTTTTGAAATTCAAATCTAAACCAGCAAATGTATACAGATTCAACTAAGACATTGTTGCTTGGGTTAATTAAATTAATTAATTAAAAATGTATTTTGTATTACTGTATATAATGATATAACACACAATGAGAGACAAAATATGCATCAATGTATGGATGAAAATAGTTATTTTCTTTTTCAAAATGGATTTCAGTATTTATAACAATCTGAACAAAACACACACACACACACATATATAGCTATAGTTAAAACAGTGAAGTACAATTATATATAAAAAAAAAATGACTGTTCACTTCTCCTGGTGGACCATGCTTGCCAGCATTTAAATTCAATAATTTAATTGTTATGGGACAATAACAATAACAAACAGTAGCATTTGAAATAATAGATACAGTAGGATGTTAGTAGATGCTGGCAGTCATCAACTGAATTTTTATATATGCATACATATTAACAAATACAGATAGATGCTGTTTAACAATAGGGTTGAATATATTAAAGCCAATAAGATCATTTTAAATATTTTTCTTAAATGTGTTAAACAATGTGTAAAAATGTTTATAAAAATGAGTTACACCAAAATATTTTTTATAGGCTGCATATCATATATTATAATATAGTGCATTTAACAGAAATGTAATTATGTGTGATAAATGTAAATTTTCCCTGATAGTTACATCTGCAGCATGGCATTTACAGTCAGGATTTTCTCAACATTCACATTTAAATTTTTTAACATTTTTTAAACAGGTTAATGGAGAAAACTATTATTTTTCAAAAATGTTGTAAAGTTTGGTATAATATCTTAACAGACGTGTATATATATATATTTTTTAATTTAAGAATGCAAATAGCATTAGTTAAGTTGAAAGAGAGACACATGTCTATCAATTACATGAAGTAACCCCCTCATAATGCTATTTTTATATTTTTACTTAGTAATCTTCAAACCCTTTTTGTAAAAAAAAAATCTGTAATGTATCCAAAGGTTTATTTGAAAAAAAAAAAAACTGCACAGCTATATGTCAAAGCTTAGTTTTAACCACAGTTCCGTGCAGATGTGTGACCTTAGACAAGTCATTTGAACTTGATTTGTCCCAATAATCAAAACGTGTTTGGTGCTCAGTAGTATGAGGTAATGTATGTTAATAAATGCTTTCATATTTAGCACATATGAATAATACAATAAATACGGAATAAAAGTAAACTAGAAACTTGTATTTTTTTTTAGATCTATAGAGAATATGGGTGCTAGTACAATTGGAGCTAATCATTTTGAATCCTGAATGATAGGACTCCTATGTCATTGAATTATTGACTATTGGCATATACGTTTTGCTCTGTCTTCTATGTTATTCTTAAGATTTAAATACATTAATTACAGTTTTTGGTGATTCCTTCCAGTAGCAAGCAAGTTTTCAGTGTTTTGGAATGTGAAATTTTCAATTTCACTGACAAAAACAAGGGTTGTGTGAGATAACAGTATTGACCAGTTTATTACTAAGTTCTAAATGTAAATATTTAATTTAAGGAAATAGTGCTTCCCTTTATGAATTTTCTTTTTAAGCATTAATACAATAATAATGATAAAAGAAAATAATAGATGTATATTATGTAAACTGTACATAACAAATATATATTTTCATTTTGGAATACAACACTTACTATTTTGTAAATGATACACACCACAAAATTGCATATTAGATATTGTATTTTTTTTTTTTTGCAAAACAATACCTTTGTAGTGCATACATCTATTATCTGTGTTATACAGTATATATTCATTGAAAAATATAAAAATATATATGCCAATATATTGAATCCTTTATAATGTTTGTAACAAGGTTTGTTACTAAGAAATCATTTTTTTGATAAAATTTTTTGAAGATTTCCCAGACTTTTTTCAAATGTATATGTGCAAACTTTGTGGTATCGTGGAACTAGTAAAAAATGCAAAACATACATGCACTCATTCAAATACACACTTGTTTTAAATGGACATGTATCTTTTAGTTTCCTCCACTTTAGACTCTCAATATAAAAATTGTTTCTGGATGATTTTCAGCATAGTTAAAATATAGTAATCTGTGTCTATGAATAGCTGTTTTTATTAAAGCATTACTCTTGGAACAATCTCTGTTCTGCCACTAGGGGGAAACAGCTATCCATATTATCCTAAAGTGAAAATTGTCTTGCATGTGTATGCTGATTGCTTACCATATCTGTTATCTATTAATGCTACAAAGTATTGAATGATACAAATGTATGATTTCTTGTAAAGGATTCTAATACATTGAAAACAATATTTATGTTTAAAACCCTATATCTGTCTTAAAATCTTATTACCACTGATTAACTTCACACATATGTTGATATCGTTTACTATTAATTAGATAATTTTTAAAGTTAATATGAGTAATAGTTTTCTAAAATCATATAATTTGTTTATGTTCAAGTTCAAAATATTTTGTGTATTCAAAACAAAGAATATATAATGTTACCTTGCTTTCAACATTTTTAAGAAAAAGAGGCTTACTATTGTTATTTAACTGTAAATCCATTTGCATTACTTTTGCTCATTTGAAAAAACCAAATAATAAATAAAAATATTACAAGCTCTCTCTTTTAGCAATATGTATGTGTGTGCATAGGAAAATACTAAATTTTAGCAATAATAACTATAGTAATATCACCTCTAAATTAGAATCAGAATTAGTATCATGCATTAGAAGACATTTACTAAGGATTCAAAACAGATGCTAGCCGGGTGAAAGGGTGATTGGTTGAGGACAGTTTTTTTTTTTAAATAAATATTAGTCTTTGTTTTTACTTTTTTTTTTTTACTGTAAAACAAATTTTCAAAAGTGCAATCACACATGATAAAACAAACACAAATCTGTAAACCATTTTTTTCACTTTAATGTATATGACAGATGAAGATATGGTTAAGCATATGTATTTATTTATGAATAGTACATTAAAAATAGACCTTACTGTAATTTATCTGTATAGTAATGTAAAAATGTCATCTATAAAAAGCATTGCAAAATGTATACACATAATTTTTTTTCACTCTTTTATTATATTAATCCAGAACAGCATAACTGTGAGTCTATATACAAGCTTTTGTAAGTGTATTTTCACATACAAAGAGAACAATAATTTATGGTGATAAAATAAACTAAATAGAAATATTTGTTTTTGACCAAAGTAGTAAAATTATCTGGTATTAAATAAATGTCTTCATTATTTATTGCTAGTTTCAGTGGAACTAACCTTTCATAAATACTAATTTACATATATTAAAATGATACCCTTAAATAGGAAATAATAAAAAGTGTAAAAACTTAACAATACAAACATTCAGTCATTTGGGTATTTACACCAATTTGTTAAGTGAAAATTAATGAAATACAATAGATCCTCAGTAGAGCCTCTTTTATGTTTTTTTTTTTTTTAAAAGAATAAACAAAATTATCTTTTTAATGTTAGATAATACAAGTTGACATTGCATTTTTGTATAAAATAAAAATTCTAAAAATCAAATGACACTGGAAAAAAAATGACAGCCAATGTCTATTTGACAACAAATAAATAAAAAATGTGTCATTTTATTTCAAACAACAGATATAAAATATGTTTATAAATTATATATGGTCTTTATTTTTTATTTATTTTTTGCTTCATACTCATCTTATAAAAATAGCAGTTTCCTCACAAACAAAAACTCGAGATGCACGTGTCAGCCAGTAGAGGCCTCTCTAGATTTGTATTTTTAAGAGTCAGAATCAGAAGCAACTGACACAGTTAACAAAAATACTTAAAAAGGATTGTGTTTCATAAGAATAAAAAAAATTACTATTTAATGTTCTCTAAAGTTTCAAGATGTTGATTAATGTTGACCTTTCCGTCGATGATGTTTCAAGTAAAAGAAAACACATTTAAATGAACAAATTCCATTGAGAATGCATTAATTAAACAGAGACTTTACCATATGCTCTGGCTGGAGTGCGTGCTGGCCTTTCTGTTGTAGTTACCTGTGTAAAGTCCACCCCATCCTCTACATGAATGCCCAAGCTGAATAGCCATTTGAATGAAAGCTTTAGTTTGATTCGCTATACAAGGGGTACTGTGTCACAGTGTTTTCTTTCTTAGAGTCACTAAGTGATTTCTATATCTGTTGTCATGGAGATATAGCAAAGCAGGGGAAAATGGGGGCAACTTCAAGCTTTCTCTAGCCCTTGCACTTAGGGCTAAGATGTTGTTAGCAAGACTATAAAACATTGGGCTTTATCAAGGCCTTCTTTTTGTTCCCGGACTGTCAATAAAACTCATTTTAAGGGTTACAAGGACATCTAAATGTCATCTGTCACAGTGTTGGAAAGATTAAGTTTGTTTAGGAACTTGTGTGGAACAAAGGCCATTATTTGTTCTGTAGATACAAAGCTGTGTAGGCTATCAGCAGTGGTGATTTAGACCCCGGCCCAAAGAGCATGTAGAAAAGATCAGCTCAATTGCAGGTGATAGCAATTTTTTTTTATTTTTTTATGACAGTAGGTGAAGAAAATAAAACACAAATTATAACCCTTGCTATGATTTAAATAATTTGGTTTTCAACAAAATAATAATAATTAAAAAAAAAAAACACTTTTCAGTAGCTGAATGTTTAAAAAATGACACACACCTGATAGCCCTTGAATACCCAATATACAAGGTAAAAGAGGTTTTGAAGTAAAATCCTACCATAATAGGTACAGCATTAACTCTACATTCACTCCATAATGAGGCTAAACAGGATGCAAAGATTAATGAAGACATTGATGTTATTAAAATCAAATCCTGTGGTTCATACGCTTTTCCTAATAATGAACATTGTGGCTATTCTCAGGGAAGAACAAGAGGTTTTTTTTTTAGTTTTTTATTTGGCAACCATCCCAGATTTCATTCAGCCAGAACCTAGCCAGTGAAATGCAGTGGTTTTATGTTCCATACTCTTTTCATTTATATGTTGTAATCCATAAAAACAGGGATTTTCTGTTTTATGTAAAAAAAAAGGGACACGCATAAAAAAAAAAAAATGGCCTGAAACAAATTTATAAAAAATAAATAAAAATAGAGGGAGCAATTGTGAAAGGAGCAAGTCTGCTCCAAAAATCACTGTCTTGGTGAGTCGTCATTTGCACAACTGTAGACTCCACAGGAAGATGTGTGAATACAGGGCTTGTCTTTAAAAAAAAAAAATGTTTTACCATTTGTAATTGATTGTATTGATATATTGCTCTTTTGACAAACCATTGGTCTTTCTTCTCTCATTTTTGTGGCCTATTTAAGCTGTTTTAGATACATTATTTTTAACCACTGCTATGGATTAACATCTGTGAAGCAGGCATGTAAAAAAGATGTGGGTCTCTATTAAAATCATAAATACTGCCTCCATAATATGGACTGGAACTAACATAACTTGAAGGCTTTAAATATCATGTAACAAAAAAGCAAGTTGGAATCAAACATTTACAAATATTTTACAGAATTGTGTAGTTCCCTAGGGTTGTTTGCAAACATACCTTGTATTTAAATAAACCATCTTCAGCTACATCTGTTGATCAGTTTTTACATTTTCCTTTATCGCTGTTTTTTTTTCCAGCTCTTTTTCATGTCTATTTTTGGGATAAATATTACTTATAGTAGCATCTAGTTTAGTTGCAAAACTTATGACTTATGCACAAATTGTAAAAATCATTTCTTAAATGATGCAAAAAATAACCAAATGTTCTAAACTGTACATTTTAAGGTAACTGTTTTTTTTTTTCCTCAGGGATTAAAAAAGTGAATGCTCACTTTGCAACGCATATGTTAGTAAATAAGCATCTATGTTCAGTCTGAATACCCAACCAAGTGCAATGGAAATAAGAAAAAGTTTTATTTTCTATCGCGTGATTGGTTATTTAATTTGAACACAGCTTCACCTTATTAATCAGTATTCATTTTCCAACTTCAAATACATTTTTCAAAGTGAAAAGCCTCTACTCACTTAGCAAATCAACCCCAGTGTCTTTAGAAAATATATATTGGTTTTCTTAGAATTTGAGGAGGGAATATCTTTTTATCATTGTCTTCCAAAAAATTACATGTTCATGTCCTCAGCTGCCCTCCCTACCCTGCTGAAAACGACCCTGCTGAAAATTTTTAACAGTAGGTGTCTTTATGGTCTTACTGGCATCAATCTTTACTTTATACTCATAGTCCCTGAAACATGAAGATGTCTTATGTATTCTCTCTGATTTGAGCTGATTTGCACACTAATCTCTCTACAAAGCAGTGTTTAACGTGCTTGTTTGTGGTGGCACGTGCTTGTTTGTGGTGGCAAAAGGCCCACATTCTGCCCACATTCTCTTTATGGTTTCTGTGTATAGAGCATGCTCACTGCACACTCCTAGCACAGAAACTGAGCTGTCAAAAATAGATCTTGGTCCCAATTAAGAATTAGCAGCCAGGGGAGTGGCTCCCAGTAATGTGACCACTGTGACAGCCAATCACAGTGAACACATATAGATGCCAGGGTGGGCAGAAAGATGTTAGAAACAAAATCTTTCAGTTCACACCTTATGCACCAATGTTACCATCCCAAATTCATTCAAAAGAGCCACATAGTAGACATGTGCAAAGCGCAAGAAAAGCGCAAGAAACGAAAACCGAAAGATTCGACATAAAAAATGCTTTATTTTAGGGCTGCGGAAATTAACGATTAATTGTTCGATTAATCGTTAATTTCTTTGATCGACTAAAAAAATTTTGATCGACGATCCGCGGAGTGAGCTCCGCGGTCTCGCCGATAGGAAAGACCGCGGCTTCGGCCTAGCTCCGGAGCCGCGGCCATCTTGGTCCACCCGGCGGCAAGCAAGTAGCGGCGCGCTGACGTCATCATCACCCGCAGCATCCGGCATCCTCCTTCTCCCCCCTCAGCGCCAAGTTCCCCTACATGTAGCTCCGCGCTACTTCCGGGTTTCCTCGTCGGGTCGGTATGGTGGACTGGTGGCAGGAGGCGGCAGGGGGGATTGTGCTGGTGGTGGTGCTGCGGGACCTGGCTGGGACACCCAAGATGTGAACAGGAGGCTGAGCCGTGAACAGGTGGAGGGAGAGATGTGCGAGGCAGTGCTGCAGCTGCTGGGGAGAAGGTAATGCTGGTGCACAGAGAGCTGTGTATGTGATTTCGGATGAGCTGTATTATATGTCACACTTCTCCCCGTCACACTGCTCCTTCACCTGACACACTGCTCCCCGACCTGACACACTGCCCCCCCCCCCCAGAACTGCTCCCCACCTGTCACACTGCCCCCCCCTTTGACAAACTGCTCCCCCCACCTGTCACACTGCTCCCCTGGCTGTGTCTACCCCCCCCTACCACCCCTGGCTGTGTCTAACCCCCCCTACCGCCCCTGGCTGTGTCTAACCCCCCCTACCGCCCCTGGCTGTGTCTAACCCCCCCTACCGCCCCTGGCTGTGTCTAACCCCCCCTACCGCCCCTGGCTGTGTCTAACCCCCCCTACCGCCCCTGGCTGTGTCTACCAGCACCCCTGGCTGTGTCTAACCCCCCACCACCACCCCTGGCTGTGTCTAACCCCCCTACCACCACCCCTGGCTGTGTCTAACCCCCCTACCACCACCCCTGGCTGTGTCTAACCCCCCCTACCACCCCTGGCTGTGTCTAACCCCCCTACCACCCCGGGCTGTGTCTAACCCTCCCTACCACCCCTGCCTGTGTTTAACCCCCCCACCACCCCTGCCTGTGTCTAACCCCCTCCCTACCACCCCTGGCTATGTCTAACATGCCTACCACCCCTGTCTCCTGTGTAACACCCCTACAAACCCTGTGTCTTACCCCCTCTTTAGCACCCCTCTGAGAAGCACGCGGCGGCGGCGGAATGGCAGAGCCTGCTGCATCCAGGCAACACAACGTTCACAGGGGAGTCGGGGATAGAGAGTGTGACAGACAGCCCAGCCGACAGTGACAGGTGATGGTGGCAGAGGGGGATACGATGGAGGTAGGGGGTGATGGTGGCACCGCAGGAGAGATTGGAGGCAGGGGAGATAGTGGCACCGCAGAGGGGTGTGAAGGCAGCTGGTGTTGGTGGCAGAGGGGATAGAGGCAGGAGGTGATGTGACTAAATCATTTGCCCTTATTATATTGAAATTATGTTTTTTTACCTTAATGTCTATTACATTTTATTTAGTAACTTTTGTGAAATGCCAGTAAAAACGTGGCTGTGCCAGTAAATTTCGGATGTCGTGAAAGTAAATTTCAATCTGGTAGGTTGGCAACATTGGGGGGGCCCTTCATGGTTTCATGCATCGGGGCCCTGAAGGTTCTAGTTACGCCACTGCGCCCGCCTGCTTGCATCGTGCACGTGTCAGTGTCAGCTACTCTGCGGACGGGTCCTCCTGCCTTAAGAAGGTAAGAGAGGACAACCATCATGTATAGCATGCGGGCAGATGTGTATATTACAGCATGGGGGCAGATGTGTATATTACAGCATGGGGGCAGATGCTGTAATATACATATCTGCTCCCATACTGCAAGAATATACACATCTGCCCCCATGCTGCCCCCACCACATTTACCACTGACTAATGCAGAGTTGCAATGCAAGGAGATCAGCTAAAAGTAGTTGTATCTGTATGTGCGTTAATTAATCGAAATTAGTCGATTAATCGATTAAAAAAAAAAACGATTAATCGAACACAAAAATTTTAATCAGTCACAGCCCTACTTTATTTTCATTTTCGTTCAGATCCGACGATTTTCGATGCTTTGTCGAATTTTCGTCGTTCAATTCCTACGTATTCACTGTATTCAGTCAATACAGTGAATATAGGTAGGAATTGAACGACAAAAATTCGACAAAGCATCGAAAATCGTCAAATTTTCGTCGTTCAATTTCTACCTTTTCACTGTAATACAGTGAAGAGGTAGGAATTGAACGACGAAAATTCGACGATTTTCGATGCTTTGTCGAATTGAACGACGAAAATTCGACAAAGCATCGAAAATCTTCGTTTTCGGACGAAAACTTTCCCGACAAAAACAAAATAAATCAAAACGATTTTCGGGAGTAACAAAATGTAATTTATTTTCCGGATTACGAAACAAAATATTTCAGTCTGCACATGTCTACCACATCAATTGGAAAAGGCTATGGAAAATGAAAGTAGATTAAACTGATTAACATTTAGTTTGCTAAAACACTGTGTATAAACAACTATATATTTTTTTTCTTAAAGTTTTTTCTTATAAACATTTTTGATAGAGTTGGGAAAACATCTGTCACGTTGTTATTTCTGCCTGTGGTTTCATTGTGGAGATTTTCCCACACTTCATGTCCATATTTAAAAAAAGACGGGGTGTGCAAGCATCACCCAAAACTTGAAGAGGAGATATGGACAGCTGCACACCAAAAAACCTTGAAAATGTAGCCTTTAATGGTAAAGGGACAAAAGCACTACAAAACACAGCAAGCAGTGGGGTGTATAGCTAAGCATCACCCAATGCATTGATTGTAATAAAACACTTTACATTTTCTACCACCTAATAAAAATGTGATTTTATTTTGGCACTGTTCCTGTAGGACCTATCTTTCCAGACAGGAAGTGAGAGGGAATATCTCCAATGAAAGATTACTGTTTTACCTACCAAAAGGATTTGCATTTGGGTCCACTTAGTCCTAAGCTTCACAAAACCCCACCAGACATCAGTTAGGTTGATGACTTGACTTTTAGACCCGGTTCACACTGGGGCGACTCGTCAGGTGGCTGCTTTCACACTGGGGTGGGTGGGCGTTGATGTTAATAAGATGTAGTGTAGGAGCGACGCAATCGCTCCGAAAATAAGATGCTCCCTAGTGTCGAACTTTGGGGGCGACTCGGGGCGACCTCCATTGACTTCTATACAGAAGTCGTTTGTAGGTCGCGTCTGAAGTCGTCCGAAAATCAGGACGACTTGTAGTGTCGAATCGCCCCTTGTAGTGAACCGACTCTTATCTGGTGTGCAGTGGTACAACCAGAATGGAGGGGAGATGAGGGTGGGTCTTTTGTCCTATACTACAGTATACTCAAATGGGAAGAAAGAGTTATTCTTAAATATGTTGAGGTACACAGGCTGGAGATTGATACTGGAGGACATCCCTAAGGCAAGAATCTTACAGGGCTTTGGGCAATAATAGGGCAAAGAGAACAGTGCAAACAGGCCCAAACAAATCAAACAAACAAGAGTTGGACCCCTTTCATTTTTCAGGTGCTTTTGATCTAAAAATAGCGCCTGAAAAGCACCTGAAAAAAACCTCCCACACAGTCATAGTGTCAAAGCCTTTCACACTCAGGCGCTGCTCTGGTTGGACAATAAAAAAAGTCTTGCAAGCAGCATCTTTGGGGCAGTGGAGGAAGGGTGTTTAATCGCTCCTCTACCGCTCCTGCCCATTGAAATGAATGGGCACCGCTGCTGAAGGGCATGCACAGTGCTTTGGCAGCTGAGCTACACAGGCGCATTTAACCCTTTATTCAGCCACTAGCAGGGGTTTATTCAGCCACCGCTAAAAACAATGGTAAAGCGCTGCTAAAACTAGCGGCATATTAACATCAACGCCCACCCACCCCAGTGTGAAAGCAGCCTTTAAGATCCAATTCAGAGTGTAGCTGAAATAACCTTGCAGCTAAGGGCTACATCTGAAGAGGCCTGGACATCCACCTGGAAAAAAAAAGTTTATAAGACAAGGTGTCTTATTTTCAGGGAAACACATGTAAAGGGTATTTCTGTATAACCCTCCTGTGGTTTCATTGTGGAGATTTTCCCATGAACACTTCATGTCCATATTTAAAAACGATCGTGTTAGACGGGACGTAAAACACAACGACGTGCTGAAAAAATGAAGTTCAATGCTTCCAAGCATGCGTCAACTTGATTCTGAGCATGCGTGGATTTTTAATCGATGGTCGTGCCTACTAACGATTGGTTTTGTTCTATCGGTTAGGATTCCATCGGTTAAATTTAAAACAAGTTGGCTTTTTTTAAACTGATGGTTAAATAACCGATGGCGCCCACACACGATCGGTTTTGACCAATGAAAACGGTCCATCAGACCATTCTCATTGGTTTAACCGATCGTGTGTACGCGGCATTAGATGCAGGGTTTCCTCTATGATGCCTATTTGGCAATAAAAAGAGAGAATCTATTTTTCAGATAGAGGCAATGGCTGTTTCACCCTGATAGTTCTTATGTCTATTGCTTGGACGTGGTAAGAAGAACTTCTTTGTGGTGCTTTAAAACAGGGTACAAATATGGAAAGACAATGTCCTCATTGAGATGGAAGGATGATACCACCTTAAGTAGAAAGAAAGGTTTTGGGCACAAGACCACATTATTCTTGTGAGGAATCAGGAAGAAATCTTTGTAAGATTTAACCGGTTAATACAGACATACTGCAAATACAGATATACAGGTCAACTCTTTAAGGGGAGAGCACATACTGGCTGAAGAGTTAATTATATGGAAATTGGTACATGTTAGATATCACTGCACAGGAAGATATTTTTCAGCACAAGGGTCATATAAAAAAAAATATTTTTTATTGTTTTGGTAAAGGAATTAAAAGCACAATGATATAAGGACATTTAGGTGCACTTTTAATGCACAATATAATGAGTATTACAATGTTCTTTATGTACAGGAGGATGATGATTAAAGATTGATTTCTACTCTTAGTTACTAGAAGAGTATGGTGAGATGGATGAGAATCAAATGCAATTATGCCAAGGCTTCTGTGTATAAGCATGTTTACATTGGTAAGAATTTTGTGTAAAGTTATAGTATCAGGTGTATAGGAGCCTGGAGGTGAGATATATTCTGTGGCATGCTCTAGCACCATTTCTGGATCTCCTCCATTTCCCCTTTCCTTTCTACTGCTTCTAGAGCAGGTAGATCTATTTTTTTTGTATTTCTCTTTATTAAGTTTTCTGATTCCATAAAATATTAAACATTTCATTGACACTTAAGAACAGTCTAGTTTCCTTTTCCTATGTGGTGTTTTTTTTAGTTTCCTCAACAACAAAAAAAAAGAGGGAGGGATTGGTGAGTACAGACAAGTGATGCGGGGGATGTGTAATGGATATAGCAAGGTATATCATTATATCTACAGTATGTCATATACCTCACAAAGGTGATATTTATATACAGGCATACCCCACTTTTAAGTACACAATTGTGTTTATTTACTAAAGCTGGAAAGCGCAAAATAAGGCTCACTTCTGCACAGAAACCAATGAGCTTACAGGTTTTATTACCAGGCTTAATTGAACAAGCTGGAGTTAGAAGCTCATTGGTTTCTATGCAGAAATGAGCCTGATATTGCGATTTCCAGCATTATTAAATAAACCCTATTGTGTACTTAAAAGCGGGGTATGCCTGTAGTTATTATGTGTCTTCTTCTACGTATTTATCCATGATTCAGATTTCCCCTCTCTTATTTGAGGAGGGAGAGAGAGAAAGAAAAAAAAAAAAAGAGAAAAAAAAGGGGGGGGGGGGGAGTACAGACAAGTGATACGAGAAATGTGCAATTCTTAAGTGTGGCTTCTTCTACTTATTTATCTCAAATTTCTTATTCAAATTTCCCTCTCAAATTTCCCTCTCTTATTTTGGGAGGGAGAAAAAAAAGGGAGAGTGGGGAGTACTGAAAGGTGATACGAGGAGATGTGCAATAAGCATAATAAGATACCAATATATCTATGCCATATACCTCACCGAAATGATTTTTATAAATTTCTTATGTGTCTTCTTCTACTTATTTATCCATGATTCAGATTTCCCTCTCTTCTTTGGGGAGGGAAAAAAAGGGGAAGGGGGAAATGTAAACAGAATATAACAGTGTATGGTAACATATCTACGTTAAGTGTTTTATGAATGTAATATTTATGTATTTCCTATGTGTCATCTTCTACTTGTTTGTCTGTGATTCAAATGTAAAGGAGAGAAAAAAAACAAAAAACTTTTCCTCCAAACAAATTAAATTAAATGAGGAACGTTGATAGCCACCTTCCCTTATTCTTCCCGTGTCATATGATCTGCTAATCTTTAACCTATTGACAAAACATACATACAGGCATACCCCACTTTTAGGGACACAATGGGTTTTATTTACTAAAGCTGGAAAGTGTAAAATCAGGCTGACTTCTGTATAGAAACCAATGAGCTTCCAGGTTTTATTACCAAAGCTTAATTGAAGAAGCTGAGGTTAGAATCTCGTTGGTTTCTATACAGAAGGGAGCCTGATTTTGCACTTTCCAACTTTAGTAAATAAGCCCTGTTGCGTACTTAAAAGTGGGGTATTACTGTAAATACATACACATTAAACAAGAAGAAAAAAGGTATGGATTGTTCCCGTCTTTCTTTTTATAGCTCCTGTATTATTTCCAGAGCTTCCTAAGGCTTTTAGGTCTTCCATTATCTATCTATATATTGGTTATATTTTTCCCAAACTTCCCAGATTTCCTTAAATTTCTCTTGTTTATGCTTAACATCATGTATCCATTTTTCTGCTGCCCTTATTATGGCCACTTCCCTTTTCCATTCTTGGAGGGTAGGGCATGTTACTTGCTTCCAATACCTTGGTATTAGTCTGTATTAGTACAATACTGTTTTTTTTTTTTTTTTCATATTAAAATTTTTATTAAAAGGTTTTTACATACAATAACATAGAGAAAAAGAGTAAACAAGTCAGCATGGACAGGCCGGACCAAATGGGTACATAAGAACTTATACTGGTATCTTCAGCAAACAGTGACCAAATCAAATTATCAGCAGGAATCTAATGAGCACAGATATAACTGATCACATTCGACCAATGCCAGCTCCACATCGACTGTAGCATAATCAAAAATAGAACATTGAAAAAAAAACATTTTAAAACATGCATAAAAACAAAAAAGGTAAAAGAAAAAGGAGGGGGGAATTGAGATGGATAACTGCTTTGGTAAACTGGTTTCTACAGGACCGCTAGGGAGAGACCTGCCTGAGGAGCACAGTAATCAGTAAATATTTTGAAAGAAGGAAAAATCACATCACTTAGTGTTCTCCATCCAAATCTGCCACTGACTATCGAAGCTCTTTTTGGATCCATTAGTGCTGGCCAACAGAGACTCATACACATAATTTGTTTGGATAATGGTAAGGGCTTCAGATAAATTTGGTGCAGTATCTGATTTCCAGTTTCTGGTTATAAGCGTTCTAGCCGCCAGGAACACATGCGTGACCACAGTGCGGAATTGAGGAGGGACGGTATCTATAGTCTGATTCAGTAGGGCTAGTTTGGGTGATGGGGCGGTAAAGAAAACTGTCACTAAGGAGATATACTTGAATATTTTACGCCAAAAACTAGTGAGGTGCTTACATTTCCAGAAAACATGTAAAAGATTACCCACCTCCCCACACCCTCTCCAACACAGGGGCGAGTTGTCATGTGAGAATTTGGAAAGCCGATACGGGGTAAGATACCATCTTAGGTTGATCGTTCGGGTGAGTTCCCAGTGGTTCATGCATCAAGATGCCCTGCACACAGAATTAATGGCGCATTTCCACTGTAAGTCTGTAAAGGACCTTCCCAAATCGACTTCCCGATTAACAAAGGGGGCAGACCGGACAAACTCACGTTTATTCTGAAAATAATTGTAAAAAAGAGGTATTCCTCTAGCCGAGGAGGACGGGTAGGTAAAAAAAGTCCATATCTGTTCTTGTATAAATATACGGTGCGTTTTGAGAGAGGTCAAAAAGTGGGACACCCTAAAGTATTTAAAAGCATCATTAGGAAGCAGGTTATACTTGTGGAGGAGAGCCTGGAAGGGGACAAGACGGTCATTGCAATAGAGGTCGGAGACATGTGTTATCCCTTTATCACTCCATCCTCTAAGGTCGATGTCGGGAATAGCATCAGATAAAGTTGAGATAGGGATAGGCAACTCAGTCATTTTAGACGGGGGGTCGACAGCAGTACCAAAATCCCTCCAGGCTCTCAAAGTGGCCTGAATGGACAAAGGAAGGTGTCGTAAAGGGAAGGGCTTCCATCTATCAACGATTAGTAGAGAGAAGACATCCTTGGTAGGACTCATTGCCCTTTCAAGACTACACCAAGGGGTGTCTGTCGTACTCGACAGCCATGTTCTTACTTGATTTAACAAAGAAGCTCGGTAGTAATCACATAGATCAGTATAACCCATACCTCCAACAGACCTATGTTTAACCAAGAGGGTTCTAGAGCTTCTAGTTTTACGCGAATTCCACACATATCCACAAAGGATCTTCTCTAGAGCTGTTATATGGGTGGGTTTGATGGGGACAGGTAGTGTACGGAAAACATAAAGGATTTGAGGCAGCAAGAGCATTTTAAAGGCGGCGAGCCGGCCCGACCAGGACAATCTTAGTGAGTTTGGCTATTAATGGTGGGAAGTTTGCCTCAGCCAAGTCCGACGGGTCAGCAGTCAGCTGAAGTCCAAAGTATGAAATACTTTTCTCACTCCATGAGTATGGAAGGGTCTCTTTCAGGGAAGAACTAATATTTAAAGGTAAATTCATGACCAATTTAGTAGAGTTTACTTTATAATAGGAGATATTCCCGAAACCCTCCAATACTTCCTGAACATGTGGGAGAGATTTGGCCGGGGAGGTAATTGATAATATAATATCTTCCGCAAAAAGATTTATCTTGTGGGACGAACCCTGGAGGACAAAACCTTGAATATGGGGATGGGCTCTAATTTTTTCAGCTAACGGCTTAATAAGGAGATTAAATATGGAAGGAGACAGGGGACATCCCTGTCTCGTGTCATTAGTGATGTGAAAAGGTCGGGAAAGGCTATTAGAAGTGTAGACCTGGACGGGTTGAGTAAAGGGCTTGGATGGCTGTCATAATGGGGCCCTGGAAACCAAATTTGGCCAACGTGTGTATCGGTACAATACTGTTTTTATACGCTTTTAATATCTCTTGTGGATCCATGGAACAGGAACTGTATCAGTGTAAACTCAATTGTTTCCCCAATCCATGGCGCCACTTCCTTCCAAAAGACCCTTATCCTTGGGTATTCCCACCAGTTGCGAAGGTAGGTGCCTCTCCCCCCACATCCCCCCCAGCATCGATCATCTGTTGTATATTTGTGCAGGGAAATAGGATTTATAATAGTCAGTGTTTGTAAACTGGGTCCAACAGGCCCATGTTTGCGTGAAAATCTGCAAACGCTCCTGAGAGGTTTAAATCAGCTCCTCCAATACCGCTATCTTAGCTACTCTAGACAGCCATTCTCTGATGGTGGGTGTATCCGATGAGCGCCAGTGTGTTGGTATGCAAAGTCTTGCCACGTTAACCATATGCATGGCTAATGATTTGTGATAGACACGTTGAGAAAGAGATGTGTGATGCAAGAGGTATTGCGCTGGATTGTAGTCCAACTCGTAGGTGGTGACACTTTTAATGATGGAGTGCACCTCCATCCAGAAAGGCTGGATGGACCCACACTCCCAGCAGATATGAATCATTGATCCCACATCTGCTTTACATCTCCAGCATATGTTAGAGATTGCAGGTGAAAATTTGTGTAGGCGTGTAGTGGTCCTGTACCACTTGGTTACGATCTTGTATCCATTTTCTTGAATTGCGACGTTCATTGATGCCTTATGTGCGAGTGTGTAAATATTTCCTCAATCTCCTTCATCGAGAGACATTTTTAAGTCCTTTTCCCAGGAGTCGCGCATATGTTTTGTCGTTGTGGATAGAGAATCCTCCTGGAGGAGAGCATAAATGAAGGATATGAGGTGTCTCTGTGGCGAGAGGTGTGTGCATAGAGTTTCGAATGGGGTAGGTTGCCTAGACCATGTCGTACTCAGAATTTTGGACATAAGGTAATGTCTCAGTTGTCTGTAGAACCAAAAGGGGAATGTTTGTGTACGCAAATTGGCTACTAAGTCTTCATAGGATCGAATGTTCCCTCCTTGGAAAAAGTGTTTAGCAAGAACGTCTGCATGTGGCCATTCCTTCTGGAGGAATGTAGAATCCCCCAGAAAAAGTATGGATTCCCTCTCAAAGGTGTCAACGGACCCAAGTGTGAGGAGTTCTTATGGTGAGAAACCGCTTAATTGAAGGCCGCCAAAGAAGGGGATATCAGTGGATGTAATCTAAGTGATTGGGGCCAAAAATGGGTAGGGAGCCAAGGGAGAACATGTGCGGGTGTATGAACAAAATGTCTTTCTAGAGTAACCCAAGACTTCCCCAAGTAATGTATCTTCCAGTCCACAACCCTAGTCAGGTGGCAGGCAAGATAGTATTTGTGGAAGTCCGGTAGACCGATTCCACCTATAGCTTTGGGGAGGGTAAGGCGTGTATATTTTATGCGTGGAGGTTTGTGCTTCCATAAAAAGATTGTACATGCTTTCCTATACGTTGCGAAAAATGAAGGGGGGAGGTGAATTGGAATCGACTGTATCAAATAAAGTAAGCGAGGAAGAATTACCATCTTGATCAGGGCTGCGTGGCCGAACCAGGATATGTTCAGATTGGCCCAGTCTTTCAGGTCACTCTGAGTTTTTGAGAGAGCTATCACGAAGTTCAAATTATAAAGGTCCACCATCTTTCTAGTAATCTGAATGCCAAAATAGGTGATAGCTGTCTCCTTCCACTGAAACGGGAAGGAGTCTTGGCAGTGTGCTACTTCCCGTGGGGGTAGAGAGACATTTAAAGCATGGGATTTTGAATAATTAATTTTTAGATTTGAGAGTTCCCCAAACTGACTTCTGTCCTTTAATAAGTTGGGCAGTGAAATTCTGAGGGCCTGGAGGGAAAGCAGAATATCATCTGCGAAAGCAGCTACCTTGAATTCTCTGCCTGCAATGGTAACCCTCTTGATGTCTGGGTTGCTATGCAGTCTGTTTAAGAGGGGCTCTAGCGTTAAAACAAAGATCAAAGGGGACAGGGGGCAGCCCTGGCATGTTCTGTTGCTGATAGATAAGGCGTTTGACAGGAGGCCGTTGGTCTTCACCCTTGCCGATGGGTTAGAGTAAAGGGCGTCAATATACGTAGCCATAGGGGGCATGAGTCCAATTCCTTTTAGTACCTCCCACATATAGTCCCAAGCCACCCTGTCAAATGCCTTCTCAGCATCAAGGGACAGGAAAAAACCCTCAGAACTCGATGACTGAAGCCAGTGTTGTATATTGAGAGCGCATATGGAATTGTCCCTAGCTTCTCTGCCTGAAACAAAGCCTACTTCATCCAATGTTACTAGACCAGGGATGAGGGGAAGTATTCTATTAGCCAGGATTTTGGCAAATAATTTGATATCTACGTTAAGTAGAGAGATAGGTCTATAGTTGGAAACCAATAAGGGGTCCTTTGCCTCTTTGGGTAAGACTGTCACATGTGCTTCCAAAAGTCTACCTGGATGGGTGTGTGGATCCGAAAGGCAATTAAACATCTTAAGCATTTTGGGAGTCAGCGTGTCTTGGAAGGATTTGTAGTATATTAATGGGAGACCGTCTGGGCCCGGGCTCTTCCCTACTTTCATTTGTTTTATAGCTAGATGCAGTTCTTTTTGGAAATAGGGATTTCCATGGCCTCAGCTTGTTGAGAGGAAATGGGCTTGGGACAGTACTCGGCTAGAAAGTCTCATATTCGGGAGGCACGTCTGAATGCATCAGTGCCCTCTGAGCTGGTGTGGGGTAAATTGTAGCGATTCGAGTAAAAATTATCAAAGTGTCCAGCTATTTCCTCATTTTTCGAAAGGAGTGCGCCTTTGTTTATCTCGGATTTGGTGAATCCTAGAGGCAAGTTTCGCTGTTTGTATCTAGCTCATCCAGGAGTGTAGCTCTAGCATGTAACAACTCTTGTAACACAGCTTGCGAGGTTGACTGTTTGTGCTTCCAGTTTTACTAATAGTTTTAATAAGTGTCCTGATAAGTTCTTGATTTTGTCTTTTGGCCGCTGATGCTAAGGCTACGAGTTTTTCCTCTTAAGACGCATTTATGCGCCTCCCAGAGTGTGACTGGTGTGATCTCCGGGCTGGAATTTTCCTGGAAATAGAGTTGGATATGGGACCTAATCTTGTCCACTGTCGCCGAATCTTTCAATAGGGTAGGGTATAAGTGCCATTTTTTAGTGGACTTATTTACTTCAGGGAAAGAGAGTGTTACAGTTATGGGATAATGGTCGGATAAGAACATTGTTTCTATTGTGGCCTGAGAAAGGAATGATAAGTTAGTTTGAGAGAGAAAAAAATAGTCGATTCTCAAGTATTTTTGGTGTGGGGAGGAGAAGAAGGTGTAATCTTTGTCGCTCGGAAACAGGGTACGCCATGTATCATGAAGTGTCAAGTTTTGGAGTTGCAGTTTGATCTGGCAGATCGCTCGGTAGGGAAGAGAGGAGGTACCAGGTATCCAGGGTAGGATTCAATGGGGCATTAAAGTCTCCACCTAGAATTAGCAACCCTTCTTTAAAAGTAGAGAGCAGGTCACCCACCGTCCTGAAAAATGTAACTTGGTGTTCGTTTGGGCAATAGATATTGGCCAGAGTGATTGGTTTGGATGCGAATTTGCCCATAACCCCTTCCCCACCGAGCCATAGTAAAATGACGTCGGTGGAAACCCTTCCTCCTTCCCCGCCGCATCCCTCAGGACCCGGTGCACGTGCCCGGCAGTCGCGATGACTGCCAGGCACCCGCGATTGCCCACAATCACGGCAGAAGCATGGATCTCTGTGTGTAAACGCAGAGATCCATGTCCTGTCAGTGGTGAGGAGACTGATGTGTGTTCCCAGTACAGAGGAACACACATCGATCTCCTCCCCCTGTGAGTCCCCCTCCTCCTAACATTTAGAACATACTTTAGGGAACATATTTAACCCCTTCAGCGCCCCCTAGTGTTAACCCCTTACCTGCCAGTCACATTTACACAGTAATCAGTGCAGTTTTATAGCACTAATCGCTGTGTGAATGGCCCCAAAAATGTGTCAAAAGTGTCCGATGTGTCCGCCGCAATGTCACGGTCTCAATAAAAAAAACGCAGATCGCCGCCATTACTAGTAAAAGAAAAAAAATCCAGAATTCTATTTCCTATTTTGTAGACGCTAGAAGTTTTGCGCAAACCGATCAAATACGCTTATTGCGATTTTTTTACCAAAAATATGTAGAAGAATACATATCGGTCTAAACTGAGGGAAAAGAAAGTTTAAAAAAAAATATGATATTTATTAAATCAAAAAGTAAAAAATATTGTGTTTTTTTTTTCAAAATTGTCGCTTTCTTTTGTTTATAGCGCAAAAAATAAAAACCGCAGAGGTGATAAAATACCACCAAAAGAAAGCTCTATTTGTGAGAAAAAAAGGACGCCAATTTTGTTTTGGAGCCATGTCGCACGACCGCGCAATTGTCATTCAAAGTGCGACAGCTCTGAAAACTAAAAATTGGTCTTGGCAGGAAGGGGGTGAAAATGCCCTGTATGAAAGTGGTTAAGGAAGATATATTTTCCTTCAGGATCAATTAATGTGTCAGCTAGTTGAAAATTGGCATGTTTAGAAATAAGAATGGAAACCCCTTTAGTTTTGGAGTCTGGGTTCATAGAGTGCAGCACTTGTTTGTAGATATGACTTGCTAATTTAGGAATGGCATCATCCCTGAAGTGAGTTTCCTGAAGAAACAAGACGTGTGCCTTGTGTTTAGATAGGGCGGCAAGAACCTGGGACCTCTTTTCAGGGACGTTTAAACCTTTAACGTTTAGCGAAAGACATTTAAGGGATATATGTCCTGATTTGTCCATCTTGTTGGATTGCGGCCACAGAAATTGAGATCGAGATGTTACAACTTTAAGAAGTGGCTAGGGCTGCTATGGGATCTAGGTGGTGAGCGAGGGGTGAACTAGGAGTAAGGAGGAGTGGTCCCCAAAGGAGGAGAGGAGGAAGGCAAGTGAAAAGGAGTGGAGAAACAATGGACGGGTCAGGGAAAAGAAGAGAGGAGAGCGTAGATAAAGTGGGGAGTAATTCGGTCAGGGACAGATGAGGGGGTATAGAAGTTAGGGTAAAAAGAGGTGCAGGGGAGGTTCGAGGCGGGAGGGGTAGGTGTAGTGGGGTTAGACAGCGATGGGGGGGACCCACGTGTCAATCGAAAAAGAGGAGGAAAGAGAAAGAAAAATCCCGGAGCGATCACGTGGTAAACAGCCGCTATCAGCGGCAATTTACCGTGATCCGTGATGCGCCGGTTCTTCTAGACCCGGCGAGCACGGACACTTCCGCGAGCACGTTCCAGGGGACGCGCAAACGCGGAAGTGCACAAGGACGTCCCAGGGACGTTGTGTCACAGTTACCCCACCGCGCTGTAGCAGTAAAATGTCTATGGCGCGGTGGGCAAGTGGTTAATCTATTTGCTATTATTTTACAAAATAATTTTGTGTCTGTGTTTAGGAGAGAGATAGGTCTATAACTTGAGCAGTATTGTGGATCTTTCCCTGGTTTCAGTATGACTGTCATGAATGGCAGTAATGCTTCTGAGGGTAGTGGGTTTTTGACTGTAATCTTATTTTTTACTTTCCTATCTAGGTTAGTTAGCAAATTCCACTCTTAAGCTTTCCAATTTCTCTGCCTCTCTAGGGTCTAAATTATGTTTATGTTTTATTTCTCCATCCTTTATTTTCTTTAATAATTTTTCTATCTCCTTCTTTTTTTTTTTTTAACTCGGGTTCCATAAGCTATTAATTCTTCCTGTATAAATACTTTATGAGCTTCCCATACCATTTGCTCTGATATGTCTTTCATTGTGTTAATTTCAAAATATTCTATCATTTTCTGCTGTATATCCTCTGCTATCTATTCATCGTTCAGTAGTGTTTCGTTTAATGTCCAGGTCTTCTCCCGATGTCCCCATCGCAACTGGCACAAACGTCAACACCACTGGCGCATAATCAGATATAGTTCTTGGTTTTATTGACACTGTTTTTATATATTCTAGATAATACTGGTCTACAAAGAACAGATTCAACCTAGAGTATTCCTTATGTGTCTTTGAATTAGGGTTGTCCCGATACCACTTTTTTAGGACCGAGTACAAGTACCGATACTTTTTTCATGTACTCGCCGATAACGATTACCGATACTTTTTTTTAAATGTGTCCATGTGTCCCCAAATGCAGCAATGTATCCCCAAATGCAGCCATGTGTCCCCAAATGCAGCCTTGTCCCCCAAATGCAGCCTTATCCCCAAATGCAGCCTTATCCACAAATGCAGCTTTGTCCCCCAATGTAGCTTTGTCCCCAAATTCAGCCATGTCCCCAAATGCAGCCTTATCCACAAATGCAGCCATGTCCCCAAATGCAGCCCTGTCCCCAAATGCAGCCTTGTTCCCAAATGCAGCCTTGTCCCCAAAGAGAAAGCCAAGTCCAAACCCCCTTCGCCGCCGCCACTGCCGCCTAGTTGATCAGCGCGGAGAACATTACAGCTTTCATTTTAATAGCTGTGTGTTCCCTGCCACGCCTCGTCATATATAGCCCCTCCCCCTTGTCCGGGCACTTTGATAGACAGATCACCCATCCAATCGTGGGATCAACTAGATGGCGGTGGTGGGGGGAGGGCTTGGCTTTCTCTTCAAAGCTTCTGATTTGTCACAATAGTCTTACCCAACTTTCCGAAGCGGTTAAACTCCTGGATTAGGTTTGGTATGGACACTACTGGCCCAAATTCACAGAGAGTGGGCGCACATTACGCCCCCCTAGCGCAAACACCGTACACTACGCCAACGTAGCGCGGAGAGGCAAGCATTGCATTCAGCAAGCTATTGCTTCAGCGTGGCATATTTTTCGAAGGCGCAGGCCGGCAAAGGTGGAAGTGGGCGTGACCCCATGCAAATGATGGTCCCAGCATGGTGCAGTGTTTTACGCCCGGCGTATCACGAACTGCGCATGCGCAGTGATGTTGTTGTGACATGGACGCATGAAACAGCACCCTGAAACAGTGCATGCACGTTCGTGAATCGCCGTATTTCCCTCATTTGCATGTTTGAATGCCTAATCAATGGGAGCAGCAACATGCGTCCAGACGAAAAGTGCGCCCACGCTACGGAGCAAAGATTTGAGAGGCTGAGATTGCATTGAATGTCTTAATCATGATTGAGATCAAGAGTTCCTTAAAGGTCCTATGAAAAATGCAGAGCAAAGCTGTCTAGTGGAAATGGAGGCGTGGCCTGGAGAGCAATGGCATAGGTTGCAAATAGTGTGAGCTCCGCTGAACAAACGCCTTCTTTTACCATCCTGCCTGCATCCTGCACATCTGTTGCCATCCTCTCTACCCTGAGACAGCTGTGTCGGTGCGTCAGAACTCTGTGTCTGGATAGGTAGGATAGGTCGTGGATTCGGCCTGGTTCCCGAAATGGCGGCCATCTTGCTCCACCTGGCAGCGGTGCCAGAAAACTCTCCTGACCTCCCTGACTGCCCAATGCTCACTACCCTAGTGGAATAGCCTCTGGACGGCCAGGGACAGCTGCTGCAGTGCATACCCACCCTGTATCTGCTGTAGGATGGGCCGCGGCATCGGCCTACCTCCCGGAGCAGCGGCCATCTTGCTCCACCTGGCCCTGGTAAGCTCTCCTGGCCTCCACGACTGTTTTGTGTTCCGCCTGCTCCCTGGAACAGCCTCTGAGCTGCCTGCAGCTGCTGCCGAGGGGCATCCACACCCTGCCTCTGATTTGGGGGCAGTCTGTGGCACTAGCCTAACTCTCGGAGCGACAGTCATCTTGCTTCACTCAGTGACGGCCTGGTGGTCCACGCCCTGGAGCAGCGAGGGATCATGTCTCTGCCGAAAAGGACCTCTGAGCGGTGGAAAAGCTGGCGAAATACGGCCATCAAGATCAAGACCCGCAGGCCAAAGATAGTTATGGCACGTGCTCCACGGCAAAACATCCGGGAGCAGGCACAGCTAAGGTCTTGGATGCCATTGGGATGCTGCAGGGGACACTCACCACCAAAATAGACGAGGTCAAGATTGACATCTCCCTGCTGCGCCAGGACCTGTCCAAGGTAAAAGACAGGGTCACTGAGGCCGAGACAACGCATTGGAGCGCCAGAGAACATCCTTCACCGCCTAAGCCACGCCACGGAGGACCTACAGCGCCAGATCCAACAGCTGCATGCTCATCAGGATGATATGGAGAAGCTGCAACCTCCGATTTATTGGATTACCTGAAAAGGCTGAGGGTAGCAACCCTGATAAATACTTGGAATCATTCCTGATTCAACATTTTGGAAAATAAGCCTTTTGCGTTATGTTCGCGGTGGAACGGGCGCACCACATCCCAGCTAAACCTTCACTTACAAGCGCCCCCCAGGACATTTATTGCCAAGTTTCTTAAGTTTAGAGACAGAGATGGCTGACCAGAAAGAAAGGTAAAATCGCCCTGGGCAGCGGCCATGTCGAAGTGTTCCCTGACTTCTCTAATGAAGTCTAAAGAAAGCATGGACAGTTCCAGGATGTTAAGAGGCGGCTCAGGGTGATACACCTTAAGTATGCCATGTTGTTCCCGGCAAGATTGAGAGTGGAGAACAGCAGAGCCCTATTTTTTGAGTACCCAAAGGTGGCGGCACACTGGTTGGATCAATGCGGACGTCCGGATGAATGAACAGGTCCTCGGCCTGTTACTGTGAGTACTTTTGCCACTGTTAGATATTGGCAGGCCCCACATTTCTGCTAAGTGTTACCTCCTGTTGTGGGGGGATGTTATCATCTTACCATTTATTTTTTCGCATAAAACCTGCACCTATCTATATACCCCATGTATCACTTAATGTGAGTTTGGAGACTCCCCCTCTAGGGGTCAGGGGGCCCGATCCTTTTACTCCCCTGGGGGGAGAGGAACATAGTTTGTTGATTCTTCTGGACACTCGGCTGTAGGCCTGGAGCTGCTTGGACTGTGGAGGATGTCACCTTGTGTTTCTTACAGCACTCTCATGGAGATAACGTAGGACAGAGGCCCCCAAAACTTTAATACATCAGGATGACTGTGTATCCTTGCAGCAGGAGTCTCACTCAGATGGAGAGAGTGACACATAGGACATGCCATGTGCCCTAGCCTTGCTTCACACAGTGAATAATCGCTCCTGTTATGTTTGCAACCCCTTCTTTTTTTCTCTTTGTTTTGGACTTCTCTACGCATCATATTCTAAGTACTCTACCTCCAGCTAACGTTGATGGCTGGAAGCTGATTCATATAAAGGTTGCAAGGAAATGTATGCTTCCACCAAGGTGGGGAGGTGGGAAGCTGGGGGGGAAGGAAAATGGCGGATCCCTTGATCTGAGCATTGGGAATGTCAACACCGTTGTACACTTGTTACTTACTTGGAATATTTTTGAACAAGCACTTATCGCATATGCAACATATATGTTTGGTTATGTGATGACTGTGTTATTTCAGTTTGGGAGGGTGCTGCCCTGCCGATCCATATGCAATCTTTGTGCTAATAAACACCATGGCAGACATTGAATTTAGGATGTGGAATGTGTAGGGCGTGCGGGCTAAGATTAAGAGGACAGCTGTGTTACAATATTTAAAGGGGCAGAGGGTTGATATTGTTGCATTGGTAGAAACTTGTGTCACAGGCCACTTACAGGCGGCCCTAAAGTGTCCATGGGTGGGGTGGGCTTACCATAGTACTCACACAAATTTGTCTAGAGGGGTAACTGTCCTAATAGCGAAATCCACACCTTTTGAGTTGGTCTCTGTGGTATCTGATTGGCAGGGGAGGTACCTCTTTCTGCATGCAACAGTGGGGGGGGGACCCCTTGTTAAAATTGGCTATCTATATCCCCTCTCCATACAGGTCGAACGTGGTTACAGAGGGCCTTGCATTTATAGCGATGTACCCGTCCATACTAGTAGTGTGGATGGGGGATTTTAACAACACGATGACTCCATCCCTGGAATACCCAGCACAGGCTGAACCCAGACTTGTTGAACCACTGCATGCTAGGCTATACCATATGCTGACTGAATTTGCCCTTATTGACGTTTGGAGACATGCTAACCCCACGACTATAGCATACACTTGCCACTCAGTAAGCCATAATACCCAGGATAGACTTCATGCGTGTTTCCAAGGCCCTTCTGCCAAAAGCCACGGGCTCAGGATTTGCTCCCAGGATCCTCTCAGACCACTCTCCATGCTGGCTGGTGGTGTCCGTGCTGGTGGCCCCTCCCACCAAACATTGGCAACTGAATCCACACTGGCTATCCCTTCTAACAGATCATGACTCCATTGTCAGGGAATTGCTCTTCTTTTTGGAAGGGATACAGGGACCCTCTGCCCTTACCACACACTGGGGTGACTTTAAAATGCATGCCCGTAGAATCTTGTCCTCCAGAATAATTAGGCTAAAATGAGAATCTACCACTATACTTCAACTCACGTCTGACAAACTACGGGACTTGGAGGAGGCCTATAGCTCCAGCCCAACCCTTGAAAACCTAGACAGAGTTAAACTGCAGATCTACCAAGTCACACAACTACATACAGAGAAGGCTAAACAGCGTGTTTTTTGCAGGCAGAGAGTCTATGAACAGGGAGACTGTTGGCATATCTGGCTCACATAGACGCTAAGCCCCCTGTAGTGGTATTGCTTAATGACCCAGACGGACACAGTATAACAGACCCAGGACAAGTCGCAGCTCAATTTCAGCAGTTCTATTACACTGGCGTAGCGGGGGGGGGGCAGGGGGGGCTGTCGCACCGGGCGAAAAATGGGGGGGGGGCGAATCCATCCACCGGCTCCGCGGATCGCTCCAGAGCCTCGGCCTAGGAAAGTCCCCGGCTTCAGCCTAGCTCCAGAGTGGCGGCCATCTTGGTACACCCGGCGGCGGCCCTCCTCTCTGTTCACACCCACAGAGGAGGAGGAGCCTGCGCTTGAGGGAAACCACACACGCCGCTGTCTGAGGTCTGAGGTCTGCACTACTGGGGGTTACTGTCTGAGGTCTGCACTACTGGGGGTTACTGTCTGAGGTCTGCACTACTGGGGGTTACTGTCTGAGGTCTGCACTACTGGGGGGTTACTGTCTGAGGTCTGCACTACTGGGGGTTACTGTCTGAGGTCTGCACTACTGGGGGTTACTGTCTGAGGTCTGCACTATTGTGGGGTTTACTGTCTGAGGTCTGCACTATTGTGGGGGTTACTGTCTGAGGTCTGCACTACTGGGGGGTTACTGTCTGAGGTCTGCACTACTGGGGGTTACTGTCTGAGGTCTGCACTATTGTGGGGGTTACTGTGTGAGGTCTGCACTATTGTGGGGGTTACTGTCTGAGGTCTGCACTACTGGGGGTTACTGTCTGAGGTCTGCACTACTGGGGGTTATTGTCTGAGGTCTGGGGGTTAATGCACTACTGGGGGTTAATGTCTGAGGTCTGCACTATTGGGGGTTAATGTCTGAGGTCTGCACTATTGGGGGTTACTGTCTGAGGTCTGCACTATTGGGGGTTACTGTCTGAGGTCTGCACTATTGGGGGTTACTGTCTGAGGTCTGCACTACTGGGGGTTACTGTCTGAGGTCTGCACTATTATGGGGGTTACTGTCTGAGGTCTGCACTATTATGGGGGTTACTGTCTGAGGTCTGCACTATTATGGGGGTTACTGTCTGAGGTCTGCACTATTATGGGGGTTACTGTCTGAGGTCTGCACTATTATGGGGGTTACTGTCTGAGGTCTGCACTATTATGGGGGTTACTGTCTGAGGTCTGCACTATTATGGGGGTTACTGTCTGAGGTCTGCACTATTATGGGGGTTACTGTCTGAGGTCTGCACTATTATGGGGGTTACTGTCTGAGGTCTGCACTATTATGGGGGTTACTGTCTGAGGTCTGCACTATTATGGGGGTTACTGTCTGAGGTCTGCACTATTATGGGGGTTACTGTCTGAGGTCTGCACTATTATGGGGGGTTACTGTCTGAGGTCTGCACTACTGGGGGGTTACTGTCTGAGGTCTGCACTACTGGGGGTTACTGTCTGAGGTCTGAACTATTGTGGGGGTTACTGTCTGAGGTCTGCACTACTGGGGGGTTACTGTCTGAGGTCTGCACTACTGGGGGTTACTGTCTGAGGTCTGCACTATTGTGGGGGTTACTGTCTGAGGTCTGCACTACTGGGGGGTTACTGTCTGAGGTCTGCACTACTGGGGGTTACTGTCTGAGGTCTACACTATGCTGGGGGTTACTGTCTGAGGTCTGCACTATTGTGGGGGTTACTGTCTGAGGTCTGCACTACTGGGGGTTACTGTCTGAGGTCTACACTATGCTGGGGGTTACTGTCTGAGGTCTACACTATGCTGATGGTTACTGTCTGAGGTCTACACTATGCTGGGGGTTACTGTCTGTGGTCTGCACTATTGTGGGGGTTACTGTCTGAGGTCTGCACTATTATAGGGGTTACTGTCTGAGGTCTGCACTATTGTGGGGGTTACTGTCTGATGTCTGCACTACTGGGGGTTACTGTCTGAGGTCTGCACTATGGTGGGGGTTACTGTCTGAGGTCTGTTAAATAGGGGGTCTGTGATTGTGGGGGGTCTATCTGTGATTGGGGGGATCCATCTGTGATGAGAGGTCTGTTATTTAGGGGGTCAGTCTGTGATGGGGGATCTATGATTGTGGGGGGGTCAGTCTGTGATGGGGGATCTGTGATTGTGGGGGGGGGGGGTTCAGTCTATGATGGGGGATCTGTGGTTGTGGGGGGGGGGTCAGTCTGTTAATCCCTTACAGTAAGGGGTTAAATGATTAATCCTGCAATAATTTACCCCTTACATGCTGAAAGCCCTGAGAGGGATACATTACAGATCCTTATAACCAGAGTGGATGATTATACAAGGGGGGGGCATAACTCTGGTTACGCCACTGGTTCTATAATAACCTATATAAATCCCATAATACGTACACGTAAAGGGAGATTTGTTCGTACTTATCTGCCATACAGTTCCCCTGGCTGAATCAAGAGCAAATTGAGCTTCTTGATGCGCCCATTACAGTACATGAAATTGCAGGCGTGATAGCTCAGCTGGCCAAATCTAAAGCTCCAGGGATGGATGGACTACCATTGGAATTTTTTTTTTTCTTTCAAATTATTTTATTTTCAGAAATAAAATAAAAATTACAATAAATCACAATACATATACACACGGCAGAGAACCTCGACGGGCAGAACACATCGTTCCGCCCGTCGAGGTTCTCTCCCGGCCGTATGGACCCGCCCGTCATGGCAACCAGCCATTCTTCCAGGCGGGCCCGAGGAAATAGAAGCGTGCTCTCTATTTCGGCTCGATCCCGACGGGAAGTCAGAAGGTCCTCGCTGGAACTAAAAAAACCTCGGCCGTGTGACGGCGCCTTACAGAGAGAGGGAGATAGAAATCTCCCCCCTTCAGATTTGAGAAGGAGAGAAAAAAAAAAATAAGATCATACATTGTAATAAAATATGTGAGTATTAAAAGTTAAACAATTTAAAAAAAAAAATATATATATATATATATATATATATTGATGTAAGAAAGAGAAAGGACTCCTTATATAAGCTAACTCAATAGAAATAAGGATACTTATAATCTCCTGGTGCCCCTATCGGGTTCAAACTGCACCAGGAGCGAAATCCTTTCGACATACTGAATTACACTCTGAACCAAAGCCTATGTTGCTAGATAAATCCCCTTACAAAATATCACTAGGCTCCCCTAAAGAAGGGGAGAAAAAAAAAAAGAAAGCAGGAAAAAGTCGGAGAAAAAAAAAAAAAAAAGAAGAGGCATCCTGAGTAAGAGAAATACCTATATATCTGGCCCAAAGTTCCCAGACAGTTTCAAATTTCAAAACAGTATCATTCAAAATGCTTACCATTGGAATTTTATGCAACTTACTCGGATATTTTAGTCCCCAAGCTGAAAGCCTTATACCAGTCTATCTTTGACCTGAACTCACTCCCCAAGTCTATTCAGGAAGCCCAAATTATAGTACTACCCAAACCAGGAAAAGACCCTTACTACCCTGAATCCTACTGGCCTATTTCACTCCTGCAGGTGGATTTTTTAATTTTAGTTAAAATTCTGGACTCCAGGTTAAATGCTGCCTGCTATCTTAACACTCATTCATTTGGACCAAGCAGGCTTTATGCGGGGGAAAAATACCATCATGAAGATTAGGCGACTGTACATGAATATCCAAGCCCGACAAGATAATTCAGGAATGAGGGTGGTGATGGCGTTGGATACAGCCAAAGCCTTTGACTCAGTAGAATGGCCATATTTGTAGGAATGTCTGCATAACTATGGATTATGGACACCTTTTTATAAAATGGGTATAGCTCCTATATCAGATGCCCAAGGCGAGAACTTCTGTGAATGGATGGCTCTTGGAGCAGTTTCCATTGGAGAGGGGTACTCGACAAGGGTGTCCCCTCTCCCCCTTACTGTATGCACTGGCTGCTGAACCACTGGCCATCATCATCAGAACACACCCTGATATTCAGGGTTTATGTCAAGGCCCCACGGTTGACAAAATAGGAAGGTATGGCGATGATACCATATTATACCTAGCGGACCAGGGACCATCACTCCAAGCTGTGCTACAACTCATTGAACAAATGGGGGATACTCAGGCCTGCGTATAAACTGGGACAAGTTCCAAATTCTTCCAATAAATGTGTCCCCCCCTTCACAACCCCCCCGCTGCCACTAGCTAGAGTATCCAAGATTAAGCATCTGGGAGTAGAAGTAACTAGGACCTGGTTGACTATACACTCTTGAATGTAACCCCTCTGTTTGATTTATTTCAAAGCAAAACCCAGATATGGTCCAGACTACGCTTAGGGGTGATGGGATGCATGCATTTAATAAAAATGATCATACTACCCAAGATTCTATACATGGTGTGGCATGCCCCTCTATACATTCCCTTAAAATTCTTTAAGCAGATGGAAGCTATCCTAAATTAATTTGTCTGGGGTAATGGTAGACACAAACTAGCCTGGCAAATCTAAATCTATCCCACATGTATCACTTCCACGCGTCGTAAATGCAGCGCTATAGATCCTTGTGACAGACCCGGACACCTGGCGTACACACCCGTTCAGGCCGTCCTTCGTGGGAAAAGCACACCTGGTTCCACTGCACGGTATAACTCTAGTATGCTGACACACCACCAAAGGCAAATATCACTTAAAAAACATAATATGGGTAAATTTCACTCCCACACCCCGCTGTGGTTTAACAAACATATGCCAGAACTAGAAACAATTCCAGATTCGGTAGTCTGAGCTAGATATGGAATACTATATCTGCACCAGGTCCTGTCTAGTTCCGGGATCAAGCAGTTTCAGGCCCTTAAAGAAGAGTTCTCCCTTCAGCTATACCTGCAGCTTTGTCACGCACTCAGAACCCAGCTACCAAACCTAGATATAGGGATGGAACCCCCCAGTATTGGATATAGTTCTGGGAGACGACTCCTCTAAACTTATATAACACCTGTATTTCACAATCAGACAACAGTGGGTAGTTGCTATCACCCACAGGGCCAAAACTGTGTGGGAGCTGGTCTTAGGCCCCATAAATACTACTGACTGGGATGAGATTCTAGAGGGAACCAAGACAGTGTCTCCCAAGTTGTCAGATAGACTGACCCAACTGTATATTGTACACAAAGCCTACCTGAGACCGATTAAATTGGCAAAATTCCAACACAACCCAGACCCAAAGTGTCGCTTACGTAGAGCTGACCCAGGCTCGTTCTACCATCTCATATGGTGCTGCCCATATGTCCAGGCTTTTTGGACAGGGTTGTTTGCTTCCTTCATGATAACATGGGATCCCCGGTGGTACTGGACCCCAAGTTATGTATTTTAGGGCTACTACCAGACGTAGAGGTGGACAAATATCACACAATCTTTATTTTATTTATTTTATTTTATTTATTCCTAGCCCATAAAGTGATAGCTCGGAGATGGATGCAGAATGTGCCCCCCACAGTACAGTTGTGGAAAAAAGCAGTTAATGATACATTGCCCTTTAATAAGCTGATTTATACACATAGAGCGTCTACACAAAAATATTCCAAGATTTGGAACAGATGGTTGGAAGATGGGGAAACCTGTGTGTAATTGGCCCATACCCAGTGAAGAATACTTATGTACCTGTGGCACAATTTGAGTTTATGTTGGATTAAGTGGCCACCTGACTCAAGGCACCTGTATACATGTGACTGTACATCCTGTAACATACTTGCATATTTCATTACACTGGCCAGCATTTGTAACGGTTCTTTTATTGTCAAATGTACTTGAATGACTTGTTAAATGTGCTTTATATCAGTAAAGTTGCTTTTTTCCAAGTAAAAAAAAAAAAAATTACAACTCCATTGCTGAGAACTTTTTCTCTAATTCCTCTATTTTGGTCGCCGATATTGATGGAATAGCTTTTTCCCATATATACTGACGTACTTCCTCATGGAAAGCTTTGGAATCCTTTCAGGGCTGGTGCAAGGATTTTTGACACCCTAGGCGAAGCCTCATTTTGACGCCGCCCCCCCCCCGCTCACGTGCCATTCGCTCCGCCCCTCTCTGAGATTTTTGCGGTGCCTCTTCACCTATTTCTTCAGCCGTGGTCCACAGGCCTACACCTGTGCGTCTGGACCCAGCCAAAAGACAACTAGAGGATGGCATCGGCTCTCTTCCTAATGCCAGCCGTGGTCCACAGGCCTGCACCTGTGCCTCTGGACCCAGCCAAAAGACAACTAGAGGATGGCATCGGCTCACTTCCTAAACCCAGCCGTGGTCCACAGGCTAGAGCAGTATACAGAGAGGCTAACTGTGTAACTGTCCATCTGTAAAAGCATACAGATACACTGACAATGCGAGGCTCCTAGTTAGAACAATAATAAATGCAATTTTTTTGACCTGCAAAAAGATCTGCATTTATTTTTATTTTTTTACAAAACTGGATTTGAACCTTCACAACTCAAATAACCCCAATTCCTATATTTTTTGGTCTCAGATCACCACAATTTTTCCACCTTTACACCTCAGATCACCCCATCACTGTATCATCCTGAACGTCTGTTCCCCTCTGCACCCACCACCTTTGTTCCCCTTAACCCCCTCCACACACACACACACATCAGTTCCTATATGTACCCCCTGCACATCTGTTCCTTCCCCCACACAATCAGTTCCTCTTTGTATCCCCCCCAACACACACACACATCTGTTCCCCCTCCGTACCACCTGCACATCTGTCCCCCCCACATACACACCAGTTCCCACTCTGTACCTCCCTGCACATATGTCTCCCCCACACATCTGCCCCCCCACACACCAGTAGTTCCCACTCTGTACCCCCCTGCACATCCGCCCCCCTACACCAGTTTCCACTCTGTCCCCCCCAGTTCCCACTTTGTACCCCCCACACACATCTGTCCCCCCCACACCAGTTCCCACTCTGTACCCCCCCACACACACACCTGTCTCCCCCCCACACCAGTTCCCACTCTGTAATACACCTGTCTCCCCCCCGCACACCAGTTCCCACTCTGTACCCCCCTGCATATCTGTCCCCCCCCACACTAGTTCCCACTCTGTACCCCCCCCCACACACACACACACATGTGTCCCCCCCACACCAGTTCCCACTGTACCCCCTGCACATCTCTCCCCCCCCACACCAGTTCCCACTCTGTACCCCCACACACACACATATATCTGCCCCCCCCCCCACACACACAAACCAGTTCCCCCTCTGTACACAGCAGAGTACATTTCTTAATTTCTTGTGACTGGGTGCAGGCTGCAGCACAGAGCGTCCTGCCTGTGCTTCCACTATGTACCTGAGCCAGCGGCGGTGAAGGCTTTTCTGAAGGAGAACGGCACTGCTGCCCATCTGTCTACTCTTCTCACAACAGATTCCCAATGGACCAGGAGGAGGGGGGATCGGACATTGCGGCAAGCCTGGACTTGCATGCAGGGCTTCAGTCACCATCTCACCTGCCCTGGCTGCTTCAACTTCCACCATCAATAATAATGCAGCACTTCGGGGCGTGGCCGACCGCCGAGCAAGATGGACGTGTGATCACACAGCTCCCGCACCGACCGGAACGAACATAAGCATCCCCGCTATTCCAACAGCCCACGGCACTCGCTCGACATACCGGACCTTCGCTCCTGTCACTCAGAATGTCCGGGCTGAGCCGCAAACGGAAAGATTATCGTCAGCCTAGGAAACTGACAGACTTCTTCTCCATGACGAATATCCAAGATGGCGCCCGCAGCGCTGCACACGATACCTCCGCGGCTTACACAGATCTCCCAGACGCTGGCGAAATGGGGCTCTCCCATCATCTGAGCTCCCCTGATGTTGCCCCACCATCCTCTCTCAACTCATCAGCTGGAAACAGTCCTGCTAAAACGCGGATGAAACTGGACACAGATTTGGCGGCAGATGAGGTAAGCACTGTATTGAATCTCATCCCTGCTCCCCCCTCCCCTATTGCGGCCTTCCCCACTTCAAACCAGCCTGTGCTGGATACTACTTTGAAGGACATGCTCATTTCCCTACAGAGCTCCCTTCATAGTGACATCTCATGCATGTTTAACAAATTTTCCACGCAAATGCATTGTATGGGGCAAAGGATACAGCATGTTGAAAAACAAATGGGGCAGGTGACTGAAACGGTCAATAACCTTGTTGATGCTCATGATCACACACTGGAGGAACAGCAGTGGATGAAAGCCAAAATGGCGGACCTTGAAGACAGGGCCCGCCGCAACAATGTTAAAATCAGGGGGATCCCTGAAACGGTCCAGCCGCAGGACCTCAATGCATTTGCCAGGAAAATGATGTCCATTGTCTTACCTGAGCTCACCCCCATGGAAACTATCATTGATCGTATCCATCGTCTCCCAAAACCCCTGCATCTCCCAGCTGAAGTCCCGCGAGACGTCCTTATGAGGGTGCACTTTTTTCATGCCAAGGACCAGCTCCTATTGAGGTCGAGGCAACTTGGGAAACTACCAGCTCCCTACGCTAATCTTCAGCTATATGCTGACCTCTCCCAACATACTCGCCAGATGAGGAGGCAGCTTAATACCATCACAAAACCACTTATCAACCACAAGATTCCCTACCAATGGGGGTTTCCCACGAAGCTCATTGTTACCCAGAATGGTGCTAAACACGTCATCTTCACGATCGATGAAGGGCTTCAATTACTCAACAAGTGGGGTATTGTACCAGACCCTCCTCAACCGCCTCAGCCTAACCGCAGACGGAATACCCGCTCTATGGAGAATACTCATCTTGATGATGTACACTGATCCCCACTTGAATAGCGGGTCCTCATTCTCATTTTTGTGAATCTGCAAAAGTCCGGCCGGATGCTTTGCTCGGTGCTCATTGTTTCACGAACTTACACCCCACTACTTCACAGCAGTCGCAGTTCCATTTGACTGCTGTCAGTATGTTGCATTTTTGTTTAACTTCCTATCTTCTCAGCTTACTTATATCTCCTTTTTAGTTTTTCCTACCCAGTATTACCTATCCTTTGAGAACACGCCGAAGTAGCAATCACGTGAACTTCCTCCTCTGGCTCAAGCAACCCTACCTGCATATCCGTGAGTAACACTTGCTCTTTATTTTCTTCCGTATCTAACTCCAGAATGCCAAAATTCCTATCGCTTAACGCCAAGGGCCTGAACCACCCTGCAAAGAGGAAGTCCCTGTGGCGTACAGCTTTACAATCTAGCTGTGACGTGCTGTGCGTCCAAGAAACGCATTTTAAGAAATCAGAAGAACCGACCTGCACCAACAAGCATTTCAGCCACGTATACAATGCTCCTGGCCCCACCAAGAAGAATGGTGTAATGATAGCCATTAAAAATACAGTCAGCTTCACTTTGCATAACAGCTTAATAGACACGGATGGTAGATACTTGGCCCTAGACTGCACAACAGATAATACTAGATTTACTATTGTCAATGTCTATGTACCTAATACCAGGCAAATCAGATTCCTTTCTAAACTGCTGCCCAAACTTACCAAATTCCGCAGAGGCAATTTTGTTATTTGTGGTGATTTCAACATAGTTCCGGATAATTCTCTGGACGCATCCTCTCGCACCACTAGACTTACTTCACCAATGGGCCGTTTCCTCAGATCCAACGACCTGTATGATGTGTGGCGATGTCACCATACCACAGAACGAGACTACTCCTTTTTCTCCCACAGACACAACTCCTATACAAGGATTGATTATTTCCTAGTAGACAAATGGACTTTTCCAAAAATATCTACATCCTCTATTGACACTATAACATGGTCAGACCATGCTCCAGTGTCGATTGTGATTGACACCCAACCAACCTCCCCACGCACAAAACTATGGAGAGCTAACGCCTCGATCCTCAGATCACCTGAGCATTCAGCTTACATTCGTAAGCATTTGGAAGAATTTTTTGAGTTGAACCAAGGTTCCACATCCACCTGCACCTTTCTTTGGAATGCCCCTAAGGCATTTGTTAGAGGTCTTCTCATCCAACTAGGTGCACGAGAGAAGAGGAGGAGATCACAGCGTCTTAATAATCTCACAGCCCAGATCAAATCTATAGAGGAACTCAATCAGGCATGCCCCACCTCTGCGCTTAAAGAACAATTGACACTTCTTAGGCAAGAACTTAGAAACCTGTTGTTAGAATCCTATGAAAAAGCTCAGAAATACTTTAAAGCTACGTACTATTCCACAGGGAATAAAGCAGGAAGGGCCATGGCACTTAGAATCCAGGGGCACCGCCTGAAAACCAAAATCTCTTACCTCTACCACCCCTCCACTAAACAGAAACTAATGGACCCCCAAGCTATAGCAGACGCTTTTAGCCTTTACTACGATAAATTGTATAATCTGAAAGATGACCCTTCTACTTATCAACCGTCTGTAGAAGACATAAACAGTTTCCTAAAAGATATCAATCTTCCGGCAGTATCCCCTGACCAAATGTCATCCCTAAACGCACCTTTCACACCACTTGAAATTTTGGATGTGATCACCAAACTCCCAACCAACAAATCTCCTGGTCCTGATGGCCTTAATGGGGAGTATTATAAACAATTTAGCACTATTCTTGCCCCTTTCTTGTCCCAAGTATGCAATGACGCTGCCTCCTCCTCCTCTCTGCAACCAGAAATGTTGAATGCCTTGATAATAACCTTGCCGAAGCCAGGGAAGGAACCCACTTCCCCACAAAACTTCAGACCTATATCCCTACTCAGTATTGATACCAAGATCTTTGCTAAAGTTATAGCGACAAGACTAATAGACATCATGCCATCCCTGATCCACCCGGACCAATCCGGGTTTACTAAGGGTAGACAAACGTGTGACGCCACACGCCGAATTATTAATGTTATCCATCACGCTAATTCCACCAGAACGCCTTCTCTGCTTCTATCTCTTGATGCAGAGAAGGCGTTCGATCGAGTTAATTGGGCATATATCCGGGCCACACTCCAAAAGTTTGCTCTCCAAGGCCACATACTGTCAGCAATAATGGCGCTTTACTCGAGTCCCTCAGCCCAGGTGTACACATCTGAAATGCTGTCCAAACATTTTTTTATCTCCAATGGCACCCGTCAGGGGTTTCCCCTTTCGCCCCTTATCTTTAATTTAGTTATGGAACCCCTTGCTGAACATATTAGGTCGAACCCCTTTATCTCTGGCTTCAAAATTGGATCAATAGAACATAAAATAAATGTATTCGCCGATGATGTAATACTAATGGTTACCAACCCCATATCTTCCCTGGCTTCGATTCAATCTGTACTACTGAAATTCAGCAATGTTTCATTTTATAAGGTTAATGACTCCAAATCTCAAATTTTAGAATTGGGTTTGGATGCTGTATCCAGCAACATCCTACAGAATTTATATCCATACCCATGGGCAGACACGGGAATTACCTATCTAGGAATCACACTTACTAAACATTCCAAGACCCTCTTTAGTAGTAATTATGTTGAGGTTAAACAAATGTTGATTAAAGACACTACCAAGCTCTCCAAATTTGAATTCTCCTGGTCAGGCAGGTTGGCAGCCTTCAAAATGCTTATTCTTCCTAAAGTATTATATACATTTCGCACACTTCCTATACCGCTCACTTCTTCGTACCTTAATTCCCTCCAGTCCATTATTCAGCATTACATTTGGCAGGGCAAACGTCCCAGGTGTAGTCATAACAAAACCATCAAATATAAACTGCCCGTAGGTCTGGGATATGTAGACATCAAAGACTACTACCGAGCTACTATACTAGCTCAAATGTCAGATTGGGTTACCGATCATCCGACCACACTTTGGGGGAACATTGAGAATGTTATGACCCCTGGACATAACTTAAGAGACTGGTTGTTCTGCTCTACAACCACTCGTCATTGCCCCCGCTTTCACTCGCCGACTGTCTGTGCGTCTGTTAGTGCTTGGAGATTATTGCACCACACAAAATGGTCCCATACCCCCACCAAAAAGCTACACATACCTGTACAAGTTCTCCAACTGCTGTCACCTGATCTAGTTATACCCACATGGTTATTGACCTACTCGTCAGACATTGCAGACCTTATGTCCAAAATACTACATAAAACATTTGACCAGATCCAATCATCAGCCCATGCACCTTCCTCGGACTTCCTTATTTTCTATAGGATTCAACATTCCCTCTTGACACACACGCGTCTGGAAGGGGAACTCCCACTTAAAATATGGAACTATTTCTTCTCCACTACCCACCCTACCAAAGGTACTTCACTTATCTACTCCACCCTACAGGAAAAGTCTACCTTCCACAAATCCAAACCCTACGTTGATTGGGAAACGGATTTAAACTTACAATTTTCTGACAGTCAATGGCAAACAGCTTTACGGTCAATCTATAAATCCACTAGTTGCACCTCTCTATGGGAATTATCTCACAAAATCCATCTACGATGGTATCTAACACCACAGAGACTGGCCAAGTTTCAACCTCACTTGTTGCCTACGTGCTGGAGGAACTGCAACCAAGTAGGTACCTTACTCCACATATTTTGGTCCTGCCCTGAATTAACTAAACTATGGAACAAAATAGGAAATCTCATACAAGACATATGCCACATTCCATTTACTCTGACTCCACAACTGGCGATTCTGAATATAACCATTGACTCACTGCCCCCCCCTTTTAGATTGATTGTAACCCATATACTCCTAGCAACCAGGCTTCTCATCGCCAGACGCTGGAAAACAAGTCTCGCTCCCACGGTACACGACGTCATCACATTAGTCCACTCTCATTATGCCCATGAAATGATAATATCCTCAGGGAAGCCATCACACACCAAAATGTATAATCAATGGCTCCCCTGGAATCAATGGTACGCTAACAAACTTACCTGATACACGATGGCCACGCATCTGATACACTTCTGACTTGTTATAACCACCGTGCTGTTCTCTCCCCTTCCCTCCACCCCAATCCTCCCTTTTACTTTTTCTTTCCCCTTCCATTCTCTTTCCAACCTCTTTTCTTTATCTCTTTTTACTTTATTACCTCTTCTAAAGTTACACCTCTCTTTAAGGGATACATGTGCCTCATCCTGTGCAGGGCCGATCCTACCCGGGGTGCACAGGGTGCAGTGCACCCAGGCGCCACAGAGCTGGGGGCGCTGAAGTGCCAGAGTGCTTCCCTCAAATCCCTCTCCTTGTTCATGTAGCGCGGCGCCGGCGGCTCTCCCCGCCGCCGCCGCGTGTGTCCTATAAGGCTGTCAGTGCCCCCCCCTTCCTCCTCCTGTTAGAGAGGGGTCTGAAGAGTCCGGAGAACGGAGCGGCTGGCTGTCTCTGTGTGGACTCGGAGAGACGCTAGCTGGCAGCTGCTCAGTGACATCGCTGATGGGGGCGGTCCATCATGCCTGACATTCTGCTCCTCTCTGTGTCAAAAAAGGACTCCTGTCCGCGGCGATCTGTGATCCACCCGGGCGGCGAGGCTGCACACTGCCCCCTCCTCTGCAGCTGCCGCCCGGGTGGATCACAGATTGCCGCGTACAGGAGTACTTTTTTGACACAGAGAGGAGCAGAATGTCAGGCATGATGGACCGTGTGTTTTTATTTACTGTAATTGACGGGGGTTTGTCCTGGGGGGAGGGGTCTGTAGTAATGTAGGGGGAGTTTTTTTCCTGGGAGGAGTCTGTACTAATGGGGGGGGGGTTTGTCCCTGGGGTCTGCACTAATGAGGGGGGGTTGTCCTGGGGGGAGTCTGTACTAATGGGGGGGGTTTGTCCTGGGTGGGTCTGCACTAATGAGGGGGGGTTGTCCTGGGGGGTCTGTACTAATGGGGGATAGTTTGTGCTGGGGGTCTGTACTAATGGGGGGGTTTGTCCTGGGTGGGTCTGCACTAATGGGGTGGTTTGTCCTGGGTGGGTCTGCACTAATGGGGTGGTTTGTCCTGGGGGGTCTGTACTAATGGGGGGAGTCTGTACTAATGGGGGGGTTTGTCCTGGGGGGTCTGCACTAATGGGGTGATTTGTCCTGAGGGGGATCTGTACTAATGGGGGGAGTCTGTACTAATGGGGGGGCTTGTCCTGGGGATATGCACTAATGGGGGGGTTTATCCTGGGGGTTCGGTACTAAGGGGGGTTTGTACTAATGGGGGGTTTGTTCTGGGGGGGGGTCTGCACTAATGGGGTGGTTTGTCCTGGGGGGGTCTGTACTAATGGGGGGGCTTGTCCTGGGGGTATGCACTAATGGGGGGGTTATCCTGGGGGTCGGTAATAATAGGGGCGTTTGTCCTGGGGGTCTGTACTAATGGAGGGGGTGGTTTGTCCTAGGGGGGTCTGTACTAATAGAGAATGGTCTGTACTAATGGAGGGGGTCTGTACTAATTGAGGGGAATAGTTTGTCCTCGTCGTCTGTACTAATGGAGGGGTTTGTCTTGGGTGGGTCTGCACTAATGGGGTGGTTTGTCCTGGGGGGGTCTGTACTAATGGGGGGAGTCTGTACTAATGGGGGGGTTTGTCCTGGGGGGTCTGCACTAATGGGGTGATTTGTCCTGAGGGGCATCTGTACTAATGGGGGGGCTTGTCCTGGGGGTATGCACTAATGGGGGGGTTATCCTGGGGGGTCGGTACTAATAGGGGTGTTTGTCCTGGGGGTCTGTAATAATGGGGGTTTGTTCTGGGGGGGTCTGCACTAATGGGGGGGTTTGTTCTGGGGTATGTTCTAATGAAGAGTTTGTCCTGGGGGTCTGTACTAATGGAGGGGGGGTTGTCCGGGGGGGGGGGGTCTGCACTACTGGTGGGGTTTGTCCTGAGGGAGGTCTGTACTAATGGAGGGAGGGTTGTCCTGGGGGAGTCGATACTAATGGGGGGGTTTGTTCTGGGGGAGTCTGTACTAATAGGGGGGGTTTGTCCTTGGGGAGTCTGTACTAATGGGGGGTTTGTACTAATGGAGGGGGATTGGTTTGTCCTGGGGGTCTGTACTAATGGGGGGGGGGTTCTGGGGCGGTCTTTAATACTGGAAGTGGGTCTGTACTAATGGGGGGGTGTTTTGTCCTGGGGGTCTGTACTAATGGAGGGGGTGGTTTGTCCTAGAGGGGGTCTGTTCTAATAGAGGGGGATAGTTTGTCCTGGGGGTCTGTGCTAATGGGGGGTGGTTTGTCCTGGGGGGTCTGTACTGAGGGAGGGGGTTTATACTTAGTAAGGAGTCTGCACTGACGGAGGGGGTCTATACTTGGTGGAGGGGGTCTGTACTGAGGGGCAACTATAGGTGGAGGAATGGGAGAGAGAGAGAGCCAGGACCCCAGGAAAGCTTTCAGGGAAGTGCACCCAGGACTCCAGAGGGAGAGGACAGTGCTGAGAGAACACCATCAGAGAGAGGAACTGTTGTTGCTGTATCGCTGGGTCAGGTGAGAGCCGATCGGCCATTATCTACTTATGCCAATAGGAACTGCAGTCTCTGACCGTCTCCTGTATTATATCTCCAGTCACTGACTGTCTCCTGTAATATGTCTACACTCTCTGATCCTCTCCTGTACTATGATTGCAGTCTCTGACCATCTCTTGTATCATGTCTACAGTCTCTGACCATCTCCTGTACTTTGTTTTGGGACACTTTCTAACAGTATCAGAGAGGTTCCCCTCCAGGTCTCATTAGTGTACACTCTTCCAGTATTTTCTTTATTGATAAAAGATCATGGGAGGATCCCAGGGCAACAAATTCTTCTTAGAGGAGCATCTCTGTGTTTGAGTCATTGCCATAGAAACATTTGTAAAGGGGAGGAGTTGGTAAGATAACCACGCCCCCTTTGTGGGGGCGCCAGAAATATTTCTGCACCCAGGCGCCTGTGACCCTAGGATCGGCCCTGATCCTGTGCATCCAAGGTGGTTTGTTTGCTCTAAACATATATCTCCTGTTAAACATATTCCTACTTGAATGTTCTGCCTTATTTAAGGATATCGCCATTGGTTAAACTGTTAAGATAGTTAGGCTTCTGCCAGCCTAACTGTGAAGGCGTTTCTGTTTTCTGTAACCAGAAAACAAGAAACGCCCGTTGAAGTTATGCGAGCAGCGTAACTGAGTTTCGCCATCGCATCGTTATCAACTGTTCGATTTACGCTCCGGAAATCGGCAATTGGAAGCGACGCAATGACGATGTTTTTACGCGGCGCTCTACATGTACTATGTTAGGTATATCATCAAAAAAAAAAACTCTTGCGTAAAACGGTCATGAATGGGAATGTGACGTCATTGACGTTCATTCACAGATTTTATGCGCACATGTTTTGACACTGCATGCGCAGTACGTTGAAGTTAGCATACTACACGCCCCGTACCCGCCCAATTTGAAGGCTCATTTGCGATGCGCTGCCGCAATAGGAGCAAGTGCTTCGTGAATGACAGCACTTGCTCCTAAAATTTTTGAGAAGCGTTACTACTGGACTATGAACTTAATAACCTACCCAATGTTTTAGGGTGGTGAATCTACTGACCTTCCCCTAGACACAGGTTGCTCCCATTAGGGGTGTCTAGGGATACTGAATTTTCATATTGTTATAGCATTTACTGCCTGTTTCGAATAAGTAATTTTGCTCTCTTAAATAATTTGAAGTGATATGCCTGTAAGTTTCGATCTGTAACTGGCGTGTTACACGTCACTAAATGTATTCATGTTTGGTGTACTTCAATAAAAATGATTGAAAGAAAAATAATAATGCAGCACTGTCCCGGCTCTCTCTCCTCATCTTACTGCCACTGCTATGGCACTTCAGGCTGGGAATAGTGTGGTGAAGGTGATGTCTCCATAGGCGCAACCGCCCCCTAGCCTGGCGGCTGGCGGCATAAGACATGGTTTTTAAAAATGACGGTCCAGGAGGTATTTTAATGATCCGAATACCCAGTGAGTGGCTGGGGATACGGATTTTGCCGCCCCCCCCTACCCTGGTGCCCTAGGCAACCGCCTGATTTGCCTATGCCTAGCGCCGGCCCTAAATCCTTTACTGCTTGTTGATTTGGTATATTATAAAGTTTAGAATAAAATAAATGTAAAGACTTTAAGATTCCTTCAGGATGATATGTCAGTTTTCCTGATGTAGTTTTAATTTTTACTACAGAGGTCGTGGATGTTCTTTGGGTCAGTTCCCTGGCTAAGAGCTAACCCTGTTTGTTACCATGTTGATAAAACAATGCACAGCTCTTATCTCTAAGGCCTCGTACACACGAGGGGATATGTCCGCTGAAAACGGTCCGATGGACCGTTTCAGCAGACATCTCCGCTCGTGTGTATGGGCTAGCGGACAGATTTTTCCACCCGACAGATTTCAAAGCATGCTTTGAAATCTATCCGGTGGAATCTGTCCGCCCGACATGTCTGCTGGTTAGTACACTTACCAGCAGACATGTCGTCCCCCACCGCCGCCGCGCCGCCGCCGAATGGATTCGGCGCATGCGCGGAAGTGTTTAACTTCCTGGTGCGGTGACGTGGCGGTGACGTGGCGGCGTCAACGTCACCGCCACGTCACCGCGCCGTCGGCGGGGAATTTGATCCGATGGTGTGTACACGCCATCGGATCAAACTCCCAATCGGACATATCCGATGGAAATGGTCCGCGGACCGTTTTCATCGGATATGTCCGATCGTGTGTACGAGGCCTAAGGCGTAGAGTTTGTTCATTTAACAATCAATGTAGTTCTACCAGTTTATCTGATAGAATCTATTAGGTTCGTTGGGATCAGACTTTGTTTGTGTCTATTTTCTTTTCAAATGGTTTTTATTAAATTGTCAGACATCATACACGAGCCGTTGAACAAATCGGCTTATACAGTACCAACAACATTTCAGTGCAAAAGAGGGTTTTTAACAAGAAAGATAATAAAAGCTAAATCACAATCAGGTAGAAACCAATGTAATAGACCAATGCCTGTATATACAATAGGGTAGCACTGGCCTAGCATCCTACAGCTACTTGTGGATGCGTCGGCTCCCTGGGCCGTTAAGCTGCAGGCATCTAGCTCGTAGATCTCTACAAATAACCTTGTTTAATGGGCTTGCCAATTAATGGCTAAAAAGCGATATATGGACAAATTTACCCAATAGCCCTCTTTCAACGGAGGTCATAAAGTAGAGTAACACAGGATAATAAACTGATATATGTATAGAAAACAAAATTAAAGTGAAAAAGGCAAACAAAATATTAACAGAAAGAAATAACTCAAAAAGCGTCATACTCAAAGAGAAAGCATAAAATATTAGAGCTAGTACGAGAATCAAATACTGTAGGTCTACTATTCAGGTTGACGAATCAAATATTCAGGTTGTCAGGCAGTTCATGGTGGAGCATCTACCCCGAGGGATCATATTTGGATGACCATGGGTTCCACCAAGTATGAAAAGATGACAGCTTTCGGGATTGGATAGCAAAATGCTTTTCATAAGAATGTTGGACATTGACCCTTCTGATGACTTCAGATATGTTAGGGGCTTGCGCTGATTTCCATTTAGAGGTAATTGTTAATCTGGCCGCTATCAAAATGTGAGTCACTAAGATTCTGAGTTGTTTTGGGAAACTGTTAATGGTTAAGGAAAGGAGGGCTAATTGAGGGGTGGGAACCACCATGGCACCAGTAACAGAGGATAATAATTAAAAAACGTCCCACCAGAAGTCGCGCACCACTTTGCAGTCCCACAGTATGTGGTGAAGGTTGCCCCTCGACCCGCATTGGCGCCAGCAGAAACATGTGTCCAGTTGAAAAATCATAAAAAGCCTTACTGGGGTAAGATAAGATCTATGCAGAATTTTTAGGGTGAGATCTCAATGATTAGTACAATGAGAGTATCGGAAGCAGGAACTAATAGCCGCTTTCCATTCCTCTGGAGAGAAAGTGGATCCTAAATCTTTTTCCCAATTTGACATATTGGAGGTTTTGAAAAAAAATTCACGTTGTTGAAGTAGGGCGTAAAACCACGACAGGCCCTTAGGCCTGTCGCGATTAGACAACAGGTAGCTCCATGATCCCCCATGGATATCATAGGAACAATTAGGGTGTTTGGATCGAAAGTGTAATATTTGTGCTTTGGCATAGGCATGTGAGGAGGGGTTCCTGAGAAGTATATCCCCCCATGATTGGATACCCTCCTCCAGCCACTGATGAACATTGAGATGCGGAATTAAAAATTCATAAACCTTGACATTTGTAACTTCCTGATGCATTTTAGAAATAGAGTCCGAGACCTAATGTAGCATCTCCCATGCCGAAAGAGTCTCTACAATGGAGGGTAGAGAGGGGAGTGGGAACACTACATCGGTCAGCTTGGCAAGTAGTAAAGAGGGAAAGTCCCTCTGCTGAATCAAAGCTTTTTCGATTTAAACCCAGAGATTATCAGACCCTGGTTCAAACCAGGCTTTCATTTGGTCCAGGACAGCGGCTCTATAGTAGAAACGAATATTTGGAAAACCCACACCCCCATTTGATCTATGTCTTTGGATAGAGGCGTAGGTGACTCTGGGTAGTTTGCCTCTCCAAATGAACTGCCTGAACATCTTATCAACCGTGTTGAAAAAAGCTTCTGGTAAAGAAATGGGGATAGTCCTGAAATAATAAATCATCTTAGGTAGTAGGGACATTTTCAAAGCTGCAATCCTACCCAACCAGGAAAGCTCATAAGACGCAATATGTTGTAAGTCATCTTTAACAACGGCAATTAGAGCAGAGAAGTTAACATCATACATGGAAGATACCGGAGATGTCAATCTTATACCTAGGTACTGAATGGATTTGGACACCCATTGAAATGGATACTATTCCTTTAGTAAATAAATTTGATGTTTATTGATATTGATAGGCAGCACGCATGATTTTGAGACATTGAGTTTATAGTAGGACACTGCACTATAGTTCTGTAGGATTTTACAGAGCCTATCCAGGGATGAAGCCGGGTTCGATAAGGGCAGCACCACATCATCGGCAAATAAGCCAATCTTATGAGAGTGGTGAGCTACCTCTATTCCAGTAACATTATCATCCGCTCTATAGGCCTCAGCCAGAGGTTCCATTAGTAAGGTAAATATTATGGGCGATAAAGGGCACCCCTGGCGCGTACCATTAGTAATAAGAAACTTGTCAGATAGAGCGTTTGACGTATACACCTTCGCTGATGGGAAGGAGTACAAAGCTAGGATCGCAGATAGGATCATCCCACGGAGTCCGAACTTTAGAAGGGTCGCACTGAGATATCCCCAATGGACCCTATCAAAAGCCTTTTCGGGGTCAAGGGTTAATACCACCGTAGGGGTTTTCCTAATTCCAACTGTATGGAGAAGATTAAGTAATCTTCTAGTACCATCAGGGGCTTGCCTGCCAAGTACAAACCCAACCTGATCTGCTTTAACTAGTCTAGGGGTAATCTTAGCCAAACGATTGGCCAAGATTTTCGCATAGATCTTCAGGTCTGTATTCAATAAAGAAATAGGCCTAAAGTTCTGAGGGGAATCCGGCTGCTTGCCTGGTTTAGGCAAAGTAACACTCGTAGCCTGCAGCATTCCCTCAGGGAATGAGGCTAAAGCCGCAGCATTGTTAAACAATAGACACAGGTAGGGAACCAGAGTCTACGAGAACGTCTTGTAATATTCCGATGAAAAGCCATTGGATCCTGGGGACTTATTATTGGGTAGGGTCTTAATTGTGTCACTAATTTCGTTGGCCAGGATAGGGGCATTAAGTAAGGTTAGATCCTCTTCAGCCAAAGAGGGGAGGGAGACTGATTCTAAAAAGGTAGCTATTGAATGAGCCGTGGGTTGAGGCGTGGAGCCATCTGTTTCTAAGTTATATAAATCTTTGTAATATTTCATAAATGCATTGGCTATGGCAACCGGGTGATGTTCCAGAGTGCCAGTGTGAGGGTCCTTAATGGAGGGGAGGTTGGATCTTCTTTGCCTTTTGGAAAGGTAGTTGGCCAGCATCTTACCCGCCTTATTACTCTGCGCATAAAATTTAGCTTTAGTACGTCTAAGTAACTTTTGATGGTCAGAGAGTAGTAATAAACGTACCCTCTGCCTACAGTTAAACAGGTATTTTTCTATCATGTGGGAGGGATTTTGTTTATGAGCGGTTTCCAGTTTTGCCAGTTCCTAAAGTAGCTTATCTAAGGCTTCCCCCCTACGCCTCTTGTTCCTGGCTGCTGCTTGGATAAGTAGCCCTCTACAAAAAGCTTTATGTGAACACCAAAGCGTGTTTATGTTGACATCACCGTTATCATTAAGTTCAAAGAATTCAAGAAGCTGTGCATTAATTTTTAAAGAAGAGACTGGGTCCGCTAAGATCCCTAGGTTGTTCCTCCACATGTAGGTCAGCGGAGCAGAGCCCCGACCCCCAACCAGAATAGAGATCGGGGCGTGGTCCGACCATGTGATAGGATGAATCTCAGCAGACTCAGTCCTTTGGAGCAGGTTGAAATCGGTCAAAAAAATATCAATTCTGGAGTACACCCTGTGGGGGGAAGAATAGTAAGTAAAGTCTTTCTCTGACGAATGTAAGCACCTCCACGGGTCAAACAGTCCCTTTTCCAGTAGAAGAGATTGAATTAGTCCCTGACCAATCCATGCGTCTGTTTACCACAGAGTTGAAGTCCCCACATAAAAGAAGAGATCCTTTTCTAACTTTGTCCACTTTTTTCAGAAGCGACCGTAAGAAAGAGCATTGCCCCCTATTTGGGGAGTAAAGATTCACCAGGGTATAAGTGCATCCGTTTAAGTCACATATTAGAATAATATACATCTGCCATTCGTGTCTTTGATAACCTCATGTAAATGGAACGCCACTGAATGTTTAATGGCTATAAACACACCTCTTTTCTTCACCGGCGCCGGTGCATTGAAAACATGGGGGAATGCCCTATGGGAGCACTTCGGTGGATTAGTAGCCATAAAGTGAGTCTCTTGCACACATAGAATTTCCCCTTTTAGCTTAGTAATTTCTCTCCACATTGCGGACCTTTTATAAGGACTGTTCAAGCCATGGACATTCATGGAAACAATAGACAGAGCCATCATCCAGGTATAGAGGAAATATGCTGAGTGTAGTGATGGACTGAGAAAACATTCATGAAATACTGACTTGTTACCTTTAGGTGGCAGCAGAGGATCAAAATGGGACAACCAGATCAGAGCTAAGTTGGATGCAGGAGATGATGTAGGCCTTCCAATCTTAGGCATAGAAACATACTTCAGGTGCTCCTCAGGTATGACGAGAGAGAAAAAGGAAAAAAATAATAAAAAAGGCGACAAAAGATGAAAAAAACTTAACCAAAACATAAGAATAAAGCAACAAAACCAGTCAAGAAGTGCAAACAGATTTCGCATAGTAGTAATACGGAGGTAACAAACTCCATGTGAGCCATATTTAACATTTCTCACAGCCCAATGAGGCAAACTTGTAATCAGCCTGTGTTAGGTGACCCTGGAACTAATCAAGTTGAGCACCACTCAGGGGACAGTCTCGCAGGCGCTTGTTAATTAGATAATTAGTTCATCATTATCATGCATTGCTTATTTGTTGCAAATGTACTTGCATATGGTGTGTTGTGTATGTTATCTCCTGATTCTCTTTTCAATAAAACTGAAATGTTTTTACTAGTAATGGCGGCGATCAGCATATTTTTTCAGTACAGCAACATTATGGCGGGCACTTCGGACACTGTTGACACATTTTTGGGACCATTGGCATTTTTATAGCGATCAATGCTATAAAAATGCATTGTATTACTATAAAAATGCCATTGGCAGTTGAAGGGGGTTTAACACTAGGGGGCAGGGAAGGGGTTAAGTGTGTTCCTGGGTGTGTTCTAACTGTATGGAGGGGTGACCTCACTAGGAGAAATCACTGACCTTCTGTTCATACATTGTATGAACAGAAAATCAGCGTTTCCCCTGCTGACAGGAACGAGAACTTTGTGTTTACACACATAGCTCCCGTTCCCCGCTCTCGCATGTGCACGTGCGCGGGACTCGGGGGACGAGCAGACGTATAGCTACGTGCTCTCGCGTAGCAGTGCCACCGTCCCGCAGTAATATGATGGCGGGCGGTCGGCAAGTAGTTAAACATTTCAGTTTTATTGAAAAGAGAATCAGGAGATAACATACACAACACACCATATGCAAGTACATTTGCAACAAATAAGCAATGCATGATAATGATGAACTTATAAAGTGGAGATTATAGTACGTTGCTTATACAAAGTAAGTATCTGATCGGCAGAAACGAAACCTTAAGAACTAAGCCCATTTGGGAACTGTATGCTCTAGGTACGCCTGGCAGGCCACAAGCGGATTCTGCCAGAAAGACGGCGTGGGCGGCTGTCCTTGCCCTGTCCTTGCCCTGCTATGAGCAACAGGGATGAGGAGCTCATATGCCATGTGCACTGAGAAGACAGAGGGGGCAAGAATCCACAGAAGCAGGCACAGCGGATGTAAAAACTTTTTTCTGTAAGTAAATACTTTTTTTTATAAATGCAGTGTACTGCTTAATGTCTGTTTTATATTTTATTATTTAAATAGGGTGTTTCTTAAAGGAACAGTAAATTCAAAATACTTTATTGTAATTATGTTTGATATTTGATAGTAAATTTACAGGTGGTATTATACCATGTGATTTACTTTGTAGCCTTATTATAGCGTGTGATTTATAGTATAGGCGGCGTTATTATAGTGTGTTATTTGCAGTATAGGTGGCGTTATTATATGTAAAAGTTGTATTTTTATCATAGCTTGTAATCTGTTTTTTGGGAACTTAAACGGAATGGAAGGCCTTAAATGAAGCCGGTATTGGAGAAATGGGTGTGGACACTGAAAGGGCGTGGTTACTGAGGGTCATGGTTACTAAGGGGCGCTGTAAAGCTTTCTCGCACAGGACGTCTAAAGGCCTAAGGCCGGCCCTGCGCCCATCGTTGTTATACGTCGCTACTTTAAAGATGAATACCGTAGTTATAGTAGCAGCTAGCTACCATAACCCCAGTATCCTCTTCAATAACGGGTGGTCCGCTTCAAGATAAAAGCAGTCTCTGCAATGGATTTACTGCAAGATCACTTTCATCGGCGGCGGTGGCAGAGGGGCCCCCCTCCTGCCATTCTCCAAAGCCATTGGATCCTCTCCTTAGCCTAACGGAAGTGATGTCAAAACGTCACTTCCACCCAATGCTCTTAAAGGGAAAACATTTTATGACATTATTTTTTTTTTATTATTGCATTGTAGTGTAAAAATTAGATCTGAGGTTCTGTCGTGCTTTTTCCCATTACAAGGGATGTTTACATTAAAAAAAATAAACAGTAAATTTTTTTAATAAAAGGTAAAATAAATAGGATTTTTATTTTTTAAATGTCCTGTCCAACTGAGCTTGCGGGCAGAAGCGGACGCATACGTGATCATCACCCGCTTATGAAAACGGTGTTCAAAACCACACATGTGAGGTTTCACTGCGATCGCTAGAGCAAGAGCAATAGTTTTTTCCCTAGACCTCCTCTGTAACTCAAAACATGCAGCCTGTAGAATTTTTTAAACGTTGCCTATGGAGATTTTTAAGGGTACAATTTTGTCGCCAGTCGGGCATCAATTTACTCGGCGTAACATTATCTTTCACAATATAAAAACAATGGACTACTTTACTGTTGTCTTTTTTTCAAAAAAGTGTTTTTCAAAACAGTGCACTTGTAAGACCGCTGCACAAATACGGTGTGGCAAAAAGTATTGGGTGTTAGAAAAAAAAAGATATAATTTTTGAGGGTTCTAAGTAATTTTCTATAAAAAAAAAACAGTTTTTCACTTGTAAACACTAAACCTCAGAAAGAGGCTCGGTCCTTAACCACTTCAGCCCGGAAGATTTGGTTGCTCAATGACCAGGCAATTTTTTGCGATACGGCACTGCATCACTTTAACTGATAATTGCGCACTCGTGCGATGCTGTACCCAAATAAAATTGACGTCCTTTTTTCCCCACAAATAGAGCATTTCTTTTGGTGGTATTTGATCATCTCTGCGGTTTTTATATTTTGCGCTATAAACAAAAAATGAGCGTCAATTTTGAAAAAAACACAATATTGTGTACTTTTTGCTATAACAATTAAAAAATAAAAAAAAAGCTATGGGCCAGATTCAGGTACAATTGCTCTGGCGCAGAGTATCAGAGATACACTACGCCGCCGTATTTTACCTGGCTCTAAGATGAATTCAGGTAGATTTCGGCCCGTAAGGTACGACAGCGTAGTGTATTTCTTGCGGCGGAATCGAAATACGCGATTAGGGGGCGTGAAGCATTTAAATTAGGCACGTCCCCGCGGCGATCGAACTGCGCATGCTCCGTTCAGAAATTTCCCGCCGTGCATTGCGCGAAATAACGTTGTTACGTTAGTTTTTTTTTAGTAGCGTTGTTTACGTACATTCCTATTCCCGAACGACTTACGCAAAAACAAAACAAACATTTTAAATTCGACGCGGGAACGACGGCCATACTTAACATGGGCTGTCTAACGTTAGACAACATTTTTGCTTCTCTAACTTTACGCAGCAAAAAGATGACTACAGATGCCGTAAGAGAATGCGACGGACGATCGTAACTTTGTGGATCGCCGGAAAAAGCTAATTTGCATACCCCGACGCTGAAAACAACGCGAACTCCACCCAGCGGGCGGAAAAAGATTGCAGCGTAGATCAGACGGCGTACGAAGACGTAAGACTGTCGGATCAAAGCCCGAAGCCGTCGTATCATGGTTTGAGGTTTCAAACTAATGATACAACGCGGGTAATTTGAAATTACTCTGGTCTAACAGGAGATAGACCGGATTAATGGCTCTGTAAATCTGTCCCTATCGTTTTTTCTCAGTTTAGACCGATAAGTATTCTTCTACATATTTTTGGTAATAAACATCACAATAAGTGTATATTGATTGGTTTGCGCAAAAGTTCTAGCGTCCACAGAATAGGGGATACATTTATGGCATTATTATTATAATTTTTTTTTACTAGTAATGGCGGCGATCTGTGATTTTTATTGTGACATTATGGACGGACACATCAGACACTTTTGACACATTTTTGAAACAATTGACAATTATACAGCTCAGGCCGCGTACACACGATCGAATATATCTGCTGAAACTGGTCCGCAGACAAGTTTCAGCGGACAGATCCGATCGTGTGTATGGGCTAGCAGACAGGTTTCCAGCAGACAAAAGTTTTAAAGCATGCTTTAAAACTTGTCTGCTGGAAAGCCGTCTGTCGGATATGTCCGCTGGTTAGTACGCCTAACCAGCGGACCAAAATCTCCCTCATGCATTGAATGGATTCGACGTATGCATGGAAGTATTTTACTTCCTGGTTTGGTGACATGGCGGTGTCAACATCACCGCCACGTCACCACGCTGTCTGTCCGCGGGGATTTTGGTTTGATCGTGTGTACACAGATCAAACCAAAATCTCCCAGGAGGCATGTCTGATGAAAACGGTCCGTCGGACCGTTTTCATCGGATTTATCTCCTCGTGTGTACGGGGCCTAACAGTGCTATAAAAATGCACTAATTACTGTGTAAATGTCACTGGCAAGGAAGGGGTTAACACTAGAGGGCAATCAAGGGGTTAACTGTGTGTTACCTAGTGTATGTTCTAACTGTGGGGGGAGGGGACTGACTATAGGAGATGACAGATCATGGTTTCTAGATAACAAAATAGGAACAGCTGAATGACCGCTAAAAAAGGGGACTAAATGTGAATCAATCAACTGCTACAAAACACTGACAGGTGAAACCAAGACCCGAGTGTATGAATATGTAAGAAAGTAGTGCTGAGCTGTTGGTAAAATCAATACATAGGAGTATAAGGCAAAAGCATACAATCAAATGGTAATATGTGCAAAGTACAAAATGTATTGCAAGTGCCAAACAAAATAAAGTGCCAAAAATGATGAAATAGAATAGGTAACACATGTAGGTGAGTTGTTAGTGCTGGACACCCCGATTAATAGAATTCAATGGAAGATTCCTCAAGGGTTTTTTTTTTTACTGGGTCTGTGACATTATGGCAGACACATCGGACACTTTTGACACATTTTTCAAACAATGTGTCAAAAGTGAAACAATGCCCAACAAATTGCTATTCGTCTAAAAGTGCATCCAGCCTTGACGATCCCGGAGTTTCTACACATGCCTCTTGGGTTCCCCGCACAGGGAAGAGCCCCACCTCCACACAGCTTACAAGGAGTCACCGCCTTATAACCAGGGGAAGGGAAGAGGGAAAAATGAGAGTTTTCATTTGAGGGAGATGCGACCCAACGACCACCCACAGTTATTCTTTGGTGGTCAGTGAAGTGAGATTGCTGGAAGGCTGTCGAACCCAAAACCTCTCCCTATGTCCTTCAGACAACAAAAAACCTGTGAAGGTGTCATTTGTTGCACTATGTTGCCCACTTTTTGAGCTCATCTAATTAGTGAACCACCAAAGAATAACTGCGGATGGTCGTTGGGTCGCACCCCTCCCTCAAACGAAGACTCCTCTAATTTTTCCCTCTTCCCTTCCCCTCCCCCGGTTATAAGGGGGTGACTCCTTGTAAGCTGTGTGGAGGTGGGGCTCTTCCCTGTGGGGGACCTGAGAGGCATGTGGAGAAACTCTGGGATCGTCAAGGCTGGATGCACTTTTAGACAATTTTTGTTTTGTTTGGCCAGGGAATGCAACCTTCTCGCCAGGAATTGAATATATTTCCCTGAAGAAAACTTGTAACTTCAATTGGTTAAAACGCGTAGGTATATTATGCAAATCTTAGTTCTCCCTTATATTTGTAGCGGGATTTGGGGATTTGAAGGAGGTTTTGGTTGGTTGACCAGAGCATGTGATTGGTGACGTAGGGTTTTTTGTTTTCTCGCCTATGTATTAAGGAGCATTACCTTGTGCACATTTGTGAGTGAGGCAGAGGGTCTTGAATGTGACCTGATCCTTTACGGCTAGCCAGTGGAGGGACCTCAAGACCGGGGAGATTTGTTCCCACGTTTTTTTTACCTGTTACCAGTCTGGCTGTAGTGTTCTGGACAACTTGTAGATGCAAAATCTGGTATTTGGGTAGGCCTAAGTAGAGGGAGTTTACGTAGTCGAGTCGGGAATTGATGATTGTTCCAACCAATACTGCGTTATCCTTTTCCAGGATGAAGGGGATAATTCTACGCAGCAGGCAGAGAAGATGGTGAGAACCCGCTGACTACTGCTCCTATTTGTGCGTCTATCATCGTGTCTGAGTCAAAAATGACTCCGAGGCTTTTGACTTTGTTGCTTTGGGTGATGGTTTGTCCAAGGATGGTGGTTGGTGTCCATGTGGTCCTAGAATTAGATTTCCGATTTGCGTGAAGGATAAGGAGTTCTGTTTTGGATCCATTGAGTTTGAGGGAGCTTTCCATCATCCAATTATCGATCAGAGTGAGGCATTTTCCAAGTTTGTGATATTGGTCTTTTTTGTTGGTGATTCGAAAGAAAAGTTGCATGTCATCAGCATAAGAGTGGTAGCGCAGGTCCTGTTTGCTGATGTCTAATGGTCCGTGTTTCCGACGTGAAGCCTCCTAGTTTCACTGTCTCTGATCGATTTTCTAGGAAGGATGCGAACCACAGTAGGGCCAAGTCTGAGACCCTGGCTATTTCTTTGAGTCGAGTGAGCATGGTGTTGTGGTCTACCATATCAAAAGCTGCACTGAGGTCCAGCAGCACTAGGATTCTCCGTCATCTGCTGCTTCAAGTGCGTCATCCCATATCTTGAGGAGTGCCGTTTCTGTCCCGTGGCCTGGGCAGAAACCTGATTGAAGCGGGTCTAAGAGTTTGTGGGCATCCAGATGGGGTTGTAGCTGTTGTGCTACTGCTTTCTCCATGATCTTGAATATGGTGTTAAGGCTTGTTACCGGTCTGTGATGGTTTGGGTCTTTAGGGTCGAGGTTGGCTTTCTTTAGGAGGGGTTTTTCTTTCTGTGGTAATTCTTGGTGAGGGCTTTGTAGTTTGTGTGGTTTTCTTTTGATGGGTTTCTCCTTTAGGCTTCTTACGCTCTTCTGCGCTGTTGTTTCAGTAGAGTGCGAGTGTCGTTAAACCAGAGTTGTTTTTCCGGATAAGAGCTCTGCGTTTCGGAGCGACTGTGTCTGCTGTTTGTAGTAATGTTTTGTTTAAGGCATTGAGTGTTTGTTCCGTTGAGTGGTTTTGATTTGGTACTGTACTTCTATTTTGGTCGATAGTGTGGTTTTGAAGAGTTTGGAGTGTAGTTTCTTCTGTGGTCTTGCCCAGTGTATTGTTGTTGAGAGTTTTGTTTTTTGGAGGATGGTGTTGGTGGTTAATAGGGTTGTCCCGATACCGATACTAGTATCGGTATCGGGACCGATACCGAGTATTTGCGGGAGTACTTGTACTCGCGCAAATACCCCCAATGTCTAAATGGAAAACTTCCCGCCGCCACCGTCGCTGCCACCGCAAGCCGCCGCATACCACAAAGCCGCCGCCGCATACCGCCGTATACCGCCGTGTATTGTAATCGCCGCATTACAGACACCTGTTTGAATTCTTAATGCCCGCCGCGTATAGACACTCCCCTTCTCGGGATTGGAGTTCTCAGGCACCAATTCTGTTAGGATGGTGTTACAGTCCGGTGTTAGCCAACTTTCTGTGATAACTGAGGCAATCTGTGTTGTGTTGGATGATGAAGTCGTGGCATTCCTGTCCGTGCTTGACTGCAGATCTTGTGTTGATCAGGGTGCATGATAGATGTTGTAGTTGAAACGGTGACTTCCCGTTTTTGGTGGTTGATTGACGGTTGATTCTTAGTAGTTGTTCTTTCCATACTGTTTTTTGGGTGGAGGTTAGTAGGTTTGAGGCAAAATTCCTTAGGCTGCGGAGGGTGTCAGCTGAGTACTTGATGATGAGCATGGTGGGAGAGGGCTGATGGTGATGTGATGATACAGTGATCCTACCGATGCAGCGACGATGATGATGATGTTAAGGTGATGATGTTCCTGGAGGTACGGTTGATAATCGAATAGTGATGATGAAGATGCAATGATGCTGATGATGCTGCTGAAAAGATGATAACCCAATCTAAACCGCTACCCCCTCAGTTGATCTAGAGGAAGGCGAAAAACCAAGCCGAGCCTGGCCAATTTTCGGCAGGAAGGGAACAAATCCTGCCTGATCCCTCTGGAGGCGATCAGTGGTCCCTGGATCAAACTGTCTAAGGTGGGTACCCCGGTATTGGAGCTGAGATGCGACAGGTAAAGGTGAGGATGATGAGGGAGGGGGTGGGGGATGAGATGGGGGGGAAAAAAGGATGACAGGGAAGGGTAATGAGACCACTCGGGAGTACCAAGATGGCCACTACTTACCAGACTGGATCCCTGGACTGCTCTTCAGGTTGTTGATTGTGAGTGGCCCAGTGAGGGTTTCCTGGGCGTTTAGGCAGTGCCTGTTAGGTCTTGTGATTTTTATCCAGGATGGCTGCTTGGGGTGGGTGGCGAAGAGTTTTCTGGCCACGGCTGGGTGAACCAAGATGACCAGAGCTAGACCCAAGCGGTGGTCTCTCCTGAAGCTCTGGCAGCTGCAGATGCAGCTTCGTGGGAAGCAATTGCGGACTGAGAGAGTTCTGGAGTGTGAGGGGGCATGCTGGCCAGCTGGAGAGAAGAGTTAGGGAAAGAAGCTGTCGGGATGGCTGTGACTAGTCAGCAGCCGTGGTCTTTCCTGCAGATCTAGCCAGCTAGCGGGAACACCTGAATAAAGGCAAGCGGCAAGCGGCGGCTGCGGACGAGGTCATGGTGAGCTGGGGGACCTGGGTTGGGGAAGAGCCAGGTCTGGGGGGAGCTATAGCCCGTCACGTGAGGGTCCCTGCTAGGGGAGAAAGCGACTGCAGACGTGGATGTTTTTTACTGGATGGCCGGAGCTCTGGCACATACGTCTGTTCCGCTGGACCGTATGTGTAACAGTGCAAGGATGTGTGCCAAACATGGAACATGGGTCAAGTGTCCTCGTCGGAGGGCAAAGAGAAGGTTGGTGCCATTGTCGCATTCAACCATTCTTAGCTGAAGCTGTCGAGGCGTCAACTACCTATGAGCCTGCCCCTGCAGACCTGACAGAATCTCTACCCCAGTGTAGCTTCTGTCCCCTAGGCAGATCAACTCAAGCACCGCATGGCATCTTTTAGCCTGACTGATTGCATAGCCCCTTGAACACTTACGGAGCACTGCTGGTTCAGAGGAAAATTCTGCAGAATAGGCCATAGAGGAATAAGAAGAAGAGGGGGTGGAGCAGAGAGCTGTGGCAGAATCACCACTAGCTTTTTGGAGGCGTGGTGGTGGAACAAGCTCCAACAACACTGAACCATCTCCTGCATCTTTCCCAGCTGCCAGCAGAGTTACCAGTGCGCCTTGAAGGAAAATAAACTTCCCTGCCCCTGCCTGCTGAACCATGAGTCAGCGGTAATAGGAACCTTACCACTGGCCGCCCTGTCCAATGAGACCAAAACATTGCCTTCCACATGATGGTAGAGAGCCAGAATGGCCTTATGTGAAAATAAATGCAGTTTTGGAACCTAACACTGTGGTAGCATTTTGGCCAAGCTAGCATTTGGACACTGAGCATGTGCCTGGCTGAGATCAAATTTATTTTTGCAGTTCAGCAAACGGGGTAGGGAAATTTGCCTGTTGAAATAAAAAAATAAAGTCTGGCCGGGGGGCGGGGCTTAGGCACACGAGGAGGGTCACATAAAAGGAGGAGGGGGCAGGGCCAGTCATTCGGGAGTCATCTGCAGTTGTGGTAACAAACAGGCTGTTTTTCCTGTATTGTTACCTCAGCTATGGATCAGCTGGAGGGCATGCTGGCGTGGCTCCTGCGGCGGCCAGACTAAATGGGGCTCAATGGCATGAGGAGCGGCTGGATTGCTACTGGCGGGCCCGGGTGAAGATACGTTCCGAGAAACCCCACTCCCTCACCGCGCTGGGCCAGGCGTTCAAGGCCACCGACTGGATACAGCCCTGGGGGCTTCATCGGGTGTCGGTCAGCGGGGGAGTAGCCCACATGCACCCCCCCTCCCCGGGGGGCAAAAAACAGCAGACAGCTGCGGCTTCGTGTGAGGCTGGAAAGAAGGCCAGGCAGCAAGGAAAAGCGGGTCAGCTGGTGTCATCCCCGTCGCCTGGCAGGGCATCTCGGGGGACTTCTGGAGCGGTGGCGCAGGCGGGTACTCCCCCCCGCGTGTCGCTTCACGGCGGGGGAGATCGGGGTGTGCGGCTGGGAGCCCATCAACAAGAGCGGCTGCAGATATCCAGGGGGAAGCGGAGGTCCAAGGCGTTGTGACGACAGCGATTCGGGAGCGGCTGCTGCTGGATCGCAGGGGGGCTCTGCGGGGGAGATCGTTAGACGTGGTGCGGCCTGATCGCAGGGCTTCTGGCTTCTCATCGGGAAGTGGATCGGTGGCCTTGTCGGCGGGCTCTGCGTCCCTTGCGGTGCAAGGGGATCAACGTCGGAGGGTGAACTGTCGGACACGGACTCGGATGGTCTAGAGGAAGTAGCGGGCCCGTCGGGGGGGCGGCAGCTGGGATCTGGAGCAACGGCCAGTCGGACGGTTTCCACTGGGCAGCAGGGTAAGTCGTCCTTTATATCACTGTCTGTTGTGTCTTCTGCAGCTGTTTCTTCTCCCCCTCTTTCCCTTACACTTCCTTCTGCTGTCACTGCTGGGGGTTCTTGGCCGGGGGGGGCGTTGGGTTCTGGTGTACTTCAGTTGGGTGGGGTGGATCTGCCGGTGGGGGAGGGGGGTCCCTGATGCGGGTGCGCTGTTGCTGCAGAAGCTGCTGTCATCCTTATTAAATGGTTGCAGGCCCCTGGTTGATGAGGGCCCGTTGGGCCCGCTCCGGCTGTCGCAGTACCTCCTTCGGCTGCGTGGTTGGTTCCGCCTGGGGTCGGGCTGGCTAATCCCAGTGCTGTGTGTGTTGGTTCAGGCCCTAGGCAGTTCTGTTGGGGGGGGTGGTTACCCCCCCCCCCCTCTGTTCAGTTAGCGGGTGTGGGGACGGTGTCCACGTCCCGGGTTGGCACGGGGGTGTTGCCACCTCTGCCAGCGCCACCGGTAGACGGTCCCGCTGAGGGTGTTTCTCCTGCTGGGGCTACTCCAGGTGGGGCGGTGTCAGGTTTAATGGCGGACGGGGTAAGGTTGGCGGACTCGACTCGGTGCGAGGTTTATCTGTGTTATGATGCGCCTCTGGGGGCTCATTTGAGGGTTGAGGTGAAGGAGCGGATTTGGAAGGGGGGGTATGTGGAACTAATTTTAAACTCGAAGTTTAAATTAGATAAAGTGATGCCAGACGAGAGCAAGAAGGAGGAGGAAGAGAAGCGGCGTTATCGCCTGATTCCTCATACCTTTGCGAATTGGGCGCATGCGTTTTACATTCTAGCTAGCGTGATTGGGAAAAAGCAGCTGGACCAGTGCACGGGTTTATTTTGTTACATTCTGCGCTATGATGAGCAGTTTCGACAGAAAAAAGCTGTTCGTCCGGAGATACGGTGGAACCAAAAAGATATCGCCCTGTGGATGAGACTAATGACTCAGGCCAGGGTTGTGCCGCAGCCCTTTCGGGAGGGGGCCGGGGGTGCTCGGGCTTCCTTGCTGCCGGCCGAAAAACGCAGGGGTTTCTGTTGGCAGTACAACAAGGGCTCCTGTAAGTTTGGGGGATCGTGTTGCTTCAGGCACGAGTGCTCCGGTTGTGGGGGAGCCCATCCTTTGTCGAAGTGTTTTAAGAGAGGAAAGAGGTTTGGTGACGCTGGCAAAAGGGAGGACGCCGGTGAGGGTGGACAAAATGGTGCCGTGCCTAAGTAGGTACCCGAATAGGGTAGCTGCGCCGGCGTTGTCGTTGGGCTTTAAGGATGGTTTCCCGATTCCGAGCATTTGGGTGTTATACCTTCCATGGCGGCTAACCTTAAGTCTGCGTTGACTCACCCGGAGGTGGTGACTGAAAGGCTCCGGAAGGAGGTGGGTTTGGGCAGGATGGCGGGGCCATTTGATGCCCCGCCCGCAGGAGACTTGATGGTGTCACCGCTGGGGTGGTTCCTAAATGGGAGCCGAATCAGTTTTGATTCATCCACCAGCTATAGTACCCGAAAGGGGGCTCGGTGAACGAGGCCATTGATCCGGCATTGTGTACAGTGTGCTATGCATCTTTTATTGAGGTGGTGCGGTGGGTTCAACGTTTGAGCAGGGGGGCCTGGTTGGCCAAGACCGCCATTGAGTCGGCCTTTCGGCTCTTGCCGGTGCATCCAGACAGTGTGCAGTTGTTGGGATGTTGTTGGGAGGGTCAGTATTTTGTGGACCTGTGTTTTGCCCATGGGCTGCGCCATCTCATGTTCATATGTTGAGATGTTCAGTTCTTTTTTGGAATGGGTGGTTCGGGACCTGTCGGGTTTGGCCTCAGTGTTGCACTATCTAGATGATTTGATGCGTTTTCACTGCGACAATTTGGGTGTGGTTCAGGCTATTTCTTCATTGTCGGCTTCGTCGATGCCAGTGGTTCGTTTGCTACGGGCTTTGGTTTTAAAATGCTTGGCTTTGAATATCGTTATTTGTGCTGTGCATGTCCCCGGGGTCAACAATGAGGTGGCTGATGCACTCTCTCGTTTGCGGTGGGACAGGTTCCGGCGGCTGGCTCCGGAGGCGGATCGGGTGGGGGTTCCGTGCCCCAGTGGCTTGTGGGGCCTCGTGTGGGGGCGGTGATGGAGTTGGTCCGGAGGTCAGTAGCTGACTCCACCTGGAGATCGTATCAACGGGTGTGGCAAGAATGGCATGGTTTGGTGAGTGAGCTTGGGGTGGGGTTCTCGGCTGAGGACCGGTTACATGTACTGTTGTATTTTTTGGGTAAGTGTTGTGAGGAGGGGCTGTCAGTTTCCTCCTTGAACACAAAAATGTCGGGCTTGGCATTCCTGTTTCAGTTGAATGGTGTCGAGGATGTGACCAAGTCGTTTGTGGTCTGCAAGGCTTTGCGGGGTTACCGGAAAGGTCGCGTGCGTCCGCATTCTAGGAGGCCGGTTTCTCTTCACATGTTAGAGTCGTTGGTTGGTGTTTTGCAGGTGGTGTGTTCTTCACCTTTTGAGGCTCGTTTGTTTCGGGCGGCGTTTGTGTTGGCTTTTTTCGGGCTTTGAGGGTTGGGGAACTGGTTAGCTCTTCTAAAAAGGTACCGGGTGGATTGCATGTGTCCGATGTGCGTGTCCTCGCTGACTCGGTTACGTTGCTTATTCGCAGGTCAAAAAACAATCAAGTGGGCAAGGGCACCAAGGTGATCCAGGGTAAGGTGCCGGAGCACGGGGTTTGTCCGGTGGAAGTTGTTCGCCAATGGTTGGGTTTGCGCCCACCAGGGGTGGGCCCGTTCCTGGTTCATGCGGATGGGCTTCCGTTGACCAGGTACCAATTTTGGGCAGTTTTTCAAACGTAGTTTGGTGGCGGGTGGTTTCTGTTCAGCGGAGTATTCCTCTCATTCTTTTCGGATTGGGGCAGCGACAGAAGGCCCGCGGTGGGGCTTGTGAGATGAGGTCCTGCAGCGGATCGGTCGCTGGGAGCCCCGCCGGTTCAGGTTGTATGTGCGTCCGCAGCTTTTGTGAGGGGGTGGGAGGTCAACGTTACTTTATTTTCCTGTTCGTCAGTGTTCGTGATTTTGTTGGTCAATTCTTTGTCGGGGTGTGGTGTGCTGGGGGGTGGTTTGTCTGTTCAGTGTTGATTCTCTGTTCTGGTGTTCCCCGTTCTTTTCATGCTCGGTGTGCTTGGTCTGGATCTTGGGTCACTCCTATGTTCATTGGGGGGCAAAGAGGGCATTGGTCAGGAGTGAGGGCAGGCAGTTGGGTTTTTCGCGGGGGTAGGCTACTGTCTGTTGGATCGGCAACCCTGGTATGCTTTGGTCCAGGGTGGTGCCGGAAGTTCAGCATTATGCTAGGCTGGACAGGGCCCCGGAAGTGCTAGTGCTGCATGTCGGGGGCAATGACCGGTGCGTTAGAGCTTCCCGAGATCTGATTCGGGACATCAAGTGGGACTTTATGCACCTCAGGAGCGCATTCCTCGACACTTTGGTGCTTTGGTCCGAAATGGTGGGGAGGTTGGCCTGGAGAGGCGCTCGGCCTGTAGACAGGGTTAATTGGGCCAGGATTAAGGCCAATAAGGCCGTCTCTAAGTTTGTCGCCCATCACGGGGGGTTGGTGGTTCGCCATTGCGAGCTAAAAAGGGAGTTCCCCCTTTTCCTCAGGGGTGATGGGGTGCACTTGACCCCTGTGGGCATTGACTTGTGGGTCCTGGGGCTCCAGGACGGGTTGCAACGGGCCTTAGGGCTGTGGCGGGCCGTACACGTGTGAGGTGTCACCGTATGCGTCTGTGGCATTGGTTTTGGGGTTCCTGAGAATTGGGTGGGGGTGGTATAGAGATATAAGATTGATATACCTGAGATGGTTGGTAGGAGTTGGGGCCTGTCATGGGATGGGCAACTTCCCTATCCGGTTAGGTGGGGGCTACTGGCAATCCGGCTGAAGAGTAAATGAAGGAGGAAGCTATGGTCTCTTGAGCTTATGACGTACGGCTAGAGGCCCGGACACTTTCTGTTGGAGGACAGCCCATTGCCTTGCACTTTTTATTTCCCTTTCTCTCAGGAACCTTTGTGTCTACAGTGTTGTGTCTATAGTGTTGTGTCTACAGTGGTTGTTGTTTGGGTTAATTTATTCAAAAAGAATGTTGGTAAATGTTAAAAAGTTTATACGGTTATATATTGTAACGGTCACCACCGCTTACGACCTTCCATCCATCCACGACAAGCTTATCTGACACACTCCGACAATATTGCATACACGATCCATATCCTTTCCCAGAATAAGACGAGACAGAGCTCCGTTCTTGCTTCCAAAGATATGACAATTTATTGGTATTTTCTCAGCTTCTTATACAGTCTCAAGCATAATGCAGTTAGTCACAGGACAATGTAGTCTCCACCCCCCTTCACACCATGGGGGGCTTCAATCACACTCTAAAAGGCATTCAGGTAAGCTAACCATGTAGACTTGCCGGCACCGTATCTTCAATAGTGTTCAATTAACCTTGAATAGTAACACAGACATCTAGTTGAATAAGTTCTCTAGACAGCTTTATCACACAATGGCAAAGTCTTGTGAGAGTGGGTGCAATCAACACCTTCAACGGAATGTCCTCACAGTGAATAGCCAACACCTTAAGATATTTCAATAGCATATTATACAAAGGTATGACTCACTCTGGTCTTGTAGACCTGAATTAACACCTTTCAAAAGCATGTGTGCCCAGATTGAATAGCTAACGGCTTTTGATATTTGAAGACATCCTGCAAACATGAATTATTATTAATGTCCCTTATTAATGTCTTCTGTAATATATGAATTATGATTGTTTGTCACCCTATGGCCCTAGTGGACATAAGGTGACCCTAGACATAGGAATATCTCAGTCTGTCACGGGCCATTCCGTTACATCTCTCCCCTTTCGGTGGGAGACGGACACAGGTGGTAACCCCAAACGGGTTGACTCCGAAGTCCGTCAATAGTTCCAGTCCTCCAATGCTGGTATCCATACTGTACCCCAAATAAATGGCCCCAAACTGAGCATTACTCACCCCGCCAACCTCTGCCTCTCTCAGAGAACACTCCTGCCGCTGGGGAGAAGGCAGGGTGGCTGGGCTCAGTCCATCATGCTGTTGGGGGTCTGGGCCAACTGCCCCCCCTTCCTGGGGTATACCAGTGGAGACTGAAGTCCCATCCACTGGTGCTTGGTGAAAACCCCCCGGTGCTTGCAAAGCAAAGCAGACATCCTCCTGTCTCAGTCCTGTACCATTTTCTGGGGTTGTGCCAGTGGAGACTGAAGTCCCATCCACTACCCCAGGAACCCCCTCTTCTGTTAGTGAGGAGCAGAGGCCTATGACACTCTGCTCTGTTGCCAGCTCTTCCGCTGGGTTGCTGTGAGTGGAGACCACAGTCCCATCCACTACCACAGGGTCCCCCTCTTCTGTTAGTGAGGAGCAGAGGCCTATGACACTCTGTTCTGTTGCCAGCTCTTCCGCTGGGTTGCTGTGAGTGGAGACCACAGTCCCATCCACTACCACAGGGTCCCCCTCTTCTGTTAGTAAGGAGCAGAGGCCTATGACACTCTGTTCTGTTGCCAGCTCTTCCGCTGGGTTGCTGTGAGTGGAGACCACAGTCCCATCCACTACCACAGGGTCCCCCTCTTCTGTTAGTGAGGAGCAGAGGCCTATGACACTCTGTTCTGTTGCCAGCTCTTCCGCTGGGTTGCTGTGAGTGGAGACCACAGTCCCATCCACTACCACAGGGTCCCCCTCTTCTGTTAGTGAGGAGCAGAGGCCTATGATACTCTGTTCTGTTGCCAGCTCTTCCGCTGGGTTGCTGTGAGTGGAGACCACAGTCCCATCCACTACCACAGGGTCCCCCTCTTCTGCTAGTTGGGAGCAAAGGCTTGGGGCACCCTGCTCTGTTGCCAGTGATTCACCTGGGGGTAAAAGCTTTACCACCTCAGCTTGTTGCTGGAGAAAGGGGCCAACCGCCCCAGCTCTCTGGAACTCCACACCATCCGCTTCGGCTTTAGGGATGGCAATCTCCAGTTTTTCCACTGCCGATTCATCAGCCAGGATTTCACAGTTATCTGACCTTTCCTCATAGTCCCAGGCAATGGGAGCCCCACCCTGCTGCTGAGCCGAGTCTAGCAGCTGTCTGTAGGCGACCTCCAGCTCCCATTCTTGAATGGCCAGAAATTCTAAATCTTCCTGTGACCAGTGGCCTCCCGAGATATTCAATTTCTTCTCTCTGTGCTCCATTATGTCCTCCAAGCGCCACTCCCAATCATCCCCGAAAGTCGGGATCACTGGACATCCTCCAATACAATAATCCCAGGCCATCATATCCATGGCCTTCTGTGGGGCTGTCATCTGCTGGCCACGGGCACTCTTGGGCTACATACCACTGGAGGGCTCTGTAGCTTTCATCCAGCTGCATCTCTGCCCGGATCAGCCTGCTTAACTCAGCTGTCCACTCCTGCTTCGGTTGTTTCCCCAACAACAGCATTCGTACGTCATACTGCGGCCAGTACCTTGCATAGATAGACGGCAGGACCTTTCCTTGGCATTGCTGCTCCAGAGCTAGTGCTTCCTTCCAGAGTTGGCACCGAATCACATCTGACCATCCCAACAGGACCTCCTCTGATACTGGTCCTCTATGCTGTATCCGCATCTCCTGTAACCTTCTTTGGAATTCCTCTTCCATGGAGACTGGTATCTGCACCTCTCCTCTCTCTTCAGCTGCTGCAGTACTTCTTCGCTGTCGCAAGGTGGCATCCACAGCCGCTATAACCCGGTCTATGATCTCCGGCGGAGGATTAGGACCATATTGTGCCAGTCCATGTTTAACAGCCCGATCAAAAAATTCTTCCTCGGGTGTCCTGTCTGTTACGCTGGGCCTCTTAGCTCTATTCATTTCGACAAGTTCTGCGATAATGTCCCTTTTCTTACGGTTGCTGGCCGGTCTGCCCCGGCTCTCCAGTAAGTCCATGAGGGAAGAGAGCTTCATCCGTTCATACAGCGTCTCCATTGTCATGTGTCCTTGTAGCTGTCCTTCTGAAGATGGAATCATCCCACTGCTGCCACCAAATGTAACGGTCACCACCGCTTACGACCTTCCATCCATCCACGACAAGCTTATCTGACACACTCCGACAATATTGCATACACGATCCATATCCTTTCCCAGAATAAGACGAGACAGAGCTCCGTTCTTGCTTCCAAAGATATGACAATTTATTGGTATTTTCTCAGCTTCTTATACAGTCTCAAGCACAATGCAGTTAGTCACAGGACAATGTAGTCTCCACCCCCCTTCACACCATGGGGGGCTTCAATCACACTCTAAAAGGCATTCAGGTAAGCTAACCATGTAGACTTGTCGGCACCGTATCTTCAATAGTGTTCAATTAACCTTGAATAGTAACACAGACATCTAGTTGAATAAGTTCTCTAGACAGCTTTATCACACAATGGCAAAGTCTTGTGAGAGTGGGTGCAATCAACACCTTAAACGGAATGTCCTCACAGTGAATAGCCAACACCTTAAGATATTTCAATAGCATATTATACAAAGGTATGACTCACTCTGGTCTTGTAGACCTGAATTAACACCTTTCAAAAGCATGTGTGCCCAGATTGAATAGCTAACGGCTTTTGATATTTGAAGACATCCTGCAAACATGACTTATTATTAATGTCCCTTATTAATGTCTTCTGTAATATATGAATTATGATTCTTTGTCACCCTATGGCCCTAGTGGACATAAGGTGACCCTAGACATAGGAATATCTCAGTCTGTCACGGGCCATGCCGTTACATATATATTTTAAAATGGTTGTTTAAAAGTTAATTTTATATTTACCTTTTGGATTTAATAAAGGGGCCTTTGTTGGCCATTTAATCCAGAAGGTGTCGAGTGTTTAATGTAGGTGGTTAAGAGGTGGGTGGTTGGTTATTTAGCAAACACTAGTAGTACACCAGTCAAGACAGCCCCGAATTAGGGGGAACCCAGGCGCAGGGGCCACATGACTGGGGGAACACTGTGTGGAGCGCACACAGGAAGAGGAAATGGCTGGTAAAAAGTCTGGCCGGGGGGCGGGGCTTAGGCACATGAGGAGGGTCACATAAAAGGAGGAGGGGGCGGGGCCAGTCATTCGGGAGTCATCTGCAGTTGTGGTAACAAACAGGCTGTTTTTCCCTCCCTCCCTCCCTGGGGAAGTGTCTGGTATGGGTGTGTGTTTTTCATCATCTTTTTGTTTTTCAGGTGGCCTTGGCATTGGTTTTGGGGTTCCTGAGAATTGGGTGGGGGTGGTATAGAGATATAAGATCCATATACCTGAGATGGTTGGTAGGAGTTGGGGCCTGTCATGGGATGGGCACCTTCCCTATCCGGTTAGGTGGGGGCTACTGGCAATCGGGCTGAAGAGTAAATGAAGGAGGAAGCTATGGTCTCTTGAGCTTATGACGTACGGCTAGAGGCCCGGACACTTTCTGTTACCTTGCACTTTTTATTTCCCTTTCTCTCAGGAACCTTTGTGTCTACAGTGTTGTATCTACAGTGTTGTGTCTACAGTGGTTGTTGTTTGGGTTAATTTATTCAAAAAGAATGTTGGTAAATGTTAAAAAGTTTATACGGTTATATATATTTTAAAATGGTTGTTTAAAAGTTAATTTTATATTTACCTTTTGGATTTAATAAAGGGGCCTTTGTTGGCCATTTAATCCAGAAGGTGTCGAGTGTTTAATGTAGGTGGTTAAGAGGTGGGTGGTTGGTTATTTAGCAAACACTAGTAGTACACCAGTCAAGTGTATTATATACTGTACACCACTGAATGCACTGTATATATAGACTACACTGAATGCAGAATATATATATATATATATATATATATATATATATATTAGACTGACTGTATATACAGTTGTGCTCATAAGTTTACATGCCCTGGCAGAATTTATGATTTCTTGGCTATTTTTCAGAGAACATGAATGGTAACACAAAAGCTTTTCTTAAGCCCACGGTTAGTGTTCAGCTGAAGCCATTTATTATCAGTCAACTGCGTTTACTCTTTTTTAAATCATAATCACAACAAAAACTATGATCATACCTACTACAGTAGGATTGAAATATAAAGGGAATAAGCTAAATGAATCAAATTCACTGGTCAATATTTTACAGCTAAAATATTTGCAAAGTTTTAAAAGTCATATTTTCTAAAGGATTTACAGCTGCTATGCTTCAATTAGGGTGACATGCATGCGTTTTCATATTCTGTCTGCAACCTACCCAGTACAGCGAAATGCTTAACTGTATTGCTTAGTGCCTATCATTTACTAAGTAAATACTGTAAGAACAGTAATTATCATGATGTGTTCTCAAAATCTAAGGTGTTCATAGATTTCAGCCTGTCAAACACTGGACTGAATCCCTAGGCTTTTTATAGATGTCGACACCATAGGTTGAGGAGGATCAGATTAATTTGAGCCACTATTCTCAGACCCAATAATTACTTCAGTAGTAGTAAAATGGAAAGAAAAAACACTTGTCTATGCTAAAGAAATCATTTTGAATGAATGCCTGGCTCAGCAAATGTTCAGAGCTTACAAAATCCACAATGCCACCCCATGGAGACACATAATTTCAAAGACCTTCTGGTCTAGGTAGAAGTAAGTCCTTTTTTGTTCCAAAGAATTATCTTTCATATATTAAAGAGTGATTTATTCTGCTTTCCAATGTCATGTCATCCTCTCCTTGAACAGAATATATAGCTTGTACTAGCTACTTTACATGATATTATCAGGCTGTAAGCTGTATTGTTGATGTAATGGCTTCTTCTTGTATGCAGGCCATCACCGGTATAAGAGTGATTTGGAGAAAATGTTTTATTAAGAAGAAAACTTCCAAACCACTGTGGTACAATATATATATATATATATATATATATATATATTGTGGGAGATTAGCTTGTGGGGGTCACTTTTCTCAAACACAGTCCGTAAGCAGGCACCTTCTTTTTTCTCTGGCAGATGCCAGGTTTTTATTTACAAAAAGGTTTGCAAGAAAAAATAAACAAAAACAGTGAAATCAAATCCTTGCCGTCCGGCGCTAAACTAAACATAAGGGTCTCCTATCTATACAGTGTGGGGCTGGTCCCCACCACCCACAAAATAAACAACAACGCAAACCTTTTCCTCACAATGTCTTTAGAGAGCTCCTCACACTCAGGTTCCCTCCTGAGTGTCCCAAAACCAGAGAGCTTCCTTGTGCTCTCTTCCTGGTTGTTTTAAGGACCAGCTGACATTGAACTCCAGTGGACCCAAAGATCCGGACCGGAACACCAGAGGCCGTAAAACCGGGCACGGATTCCGGTTCTGCCTCTCAAAATAGAACGTATGTGTGGTGAAATATACCTATGGTCAAGTATCTCACCTCGCATGCCATCACAATATATCCATATATATACAGTATATATATATATATATATATATATATATAGTCCTGCTGTGGTTTGGAAGAGTAATAGCAATATGTCTACTACATATAATACTTTTAGTATATAGTAGTACTATGAAAATTGTATTGGGAAAAGTACCAAGGATGATCAACATGCCTGATGTAAATGTTAAAGTGGAGGTTCACCCTAAAAAAATGTTCTAACAATACATTGAGAAGTATGATTACACTGCGGGTATGCTGTTTTTTTTCGTACATACCTCGTTAGCACCGTTTCATCCCTTGGCTTCCGGGTGTGATTCTTGCGGGTCTGGGCATTCCTAGTTGATTGACGTTCCTCCGACTGGCGCATACTGCACATCACGACTGTGGCTATTACATGAATGCCACGGTAACAATAAAACATTACACGTAAGCATAAAATACAGTAACAATAGAGAGAGAACAATAGAGAGAGAACAATAGAGAGAGAGCACAACCGAGAGAGAAGAAAAATAAAATGACAACAATTTTTGGCTTTTTTATTTTAATTTTTTTCTTCACTTTTATTTTAACTGTAAACATTCCCGATTAGGGTCTCTCAAAATGTAATGGCCATCTTATCTTTTGAGACCATGTGTGATAGTGTGCCCCAAGACTGTGCAGTACCCTACGCTAATATTCCACTAGTGTGTTTTAGCGTCAGAAACATTTACTGATGCAGAGGCCAGGTTGGTCAGGACAGGAGAGACAATAAAAGTGTGTGTCACGCATATATACTGTTTGTGTTTTCTGCAGACACAACATCTTCTTTGGGGATGCTCTTTGGGTAGGGGTACCATGGAGGATTTCTGGAAAGTGCCTCTCATGCAGACGCCTCACTGCATTTCCATTGGTAAGTTTGGCCACAGCAGTCTGGAAACAGAAGGGCTGTGATAGTCTCTTCTTGGAATTTTAGGAAGCATCCAGTTGGTCCTAATGCTTTGTATAGCACATAAGCGTTCAGCAAAACCAATTGAAATATGTATACAGACACTTTTTTTATACCAGCATCTAGCCTTATGAGCAATTAAGTACAGTGCCATCATCTGGTCGTTGAAGTCCACCCCTCCCATGTTAAGGTTGTATTCGTGGACACAGAGGGGCTCCACAACAACACCATTTACTGTTGGAATTTTGACTGACGTATTTGCGTGAATGGAGGACAGAACAAAAACATTCCGTGTCCCTCAACTTCACTGGGAGCAATTTATTACTTCTCAAGCAGGCTCTCTCCCCCATCTGAGTCTGCACTCTACAAACCGTTGGGGAAACCCCCGGTGATTAGATTGCAGGGTGCCACATGCACCAATTCCACAATCAAAAAGGTGACTAAAAAGTGCCACGCTTGTGTAATAATTGTCCACGTACAAGTGGTACCCCTTACCGAATAAAGGTGACACCAAGTCCCAAACAATCTTACCGCTGCTCCCTATGAAGTTTAGGCAGTTGGGGGGCTCCACGTGACTATCTCTTCCCTTGTAAACCATACACCTGTTGCCCATTTACAGAGCGTATACATCTTGACCCCATATCTGACACGCTTGCTGGGGAGATACTGTTTGAAAGACAGACGGCCAGAAAATGTAATCAGGGACACATCAACGCAAACAACTTGTTGAAGTGGTTTACGGGGGCTAAATTTTATTAGCCGATCATATTCAGGTCACCCCGCAGAAGACATTGTTGTTGTCGTTTAAGTGCATGAACCAAAAGATCTGCTTGTATCTATTTCTTGCCATGGAAGCAAAGAACATGGGCATATGATGAATTGGGTCAGTGGACCAATATGACTGCATCTCACTCTTTTTAGTTATGCCCATGAGGAGGGATAGGTCCAGAAAATTATTACATTCGGGAACCATATTAGGCTTCCAGGCAAATTCTCTAGCAAGGGTCAACTGGGGATTTGCGGCAATAAATTGACCAGCATATACATTTTTTAGTCCACAATAGATCTGTAGAGATATTCCGTGAAAAACAGGGAATAAAAGTCAAGGAAAGTAAAATTTGATTTTTCCATCTAATTTCCAGGTTGGCCAGTGAATGGGGAAAGTATTGGCGCTGCAGAAGTGGTGGGCTCCCAATCAGGATTGGCAAAAGCAGCGGGAAGGACACTATGGGATCCACGGGTCTGTGTTTGAACTCTTGGTGGCTGTGGGGCACTACTTGTGCTAGCCACCGCATTAGCTTTAACTGCACTTATGGGATTTGCCACATTACCAAGTGTTACTGCAGTGCTGGTTTGCCTATGACCAGAATGCACTAGGCCACTGGGGCTTGCCCATTTACCAGAAGGTTCAGCGGCACTAGTATTGGTTCTCTGCTCCATACGAGAGCCCTGTGGTTGTGGCACCTCAACAGAATAAGGTGATCGTGTACGCCTGACCTTAGCAGGGACCACTACTCCATCGTCAGAGCTATCTGTCAGGGTGCTGCTGCTCTCTAATGGTTAGTATACTGAGTCTGAATCTGACAGAGGCTTTCCCTGTGCTCTGATCTGTCTTACTCAGCAACCTGTAGGCCTCTCCACTAGTGTACCTCTGTTTTCGACATTTTGGCCACTAAATTTATAGGTACAGCTAGTGTGACTCACAGGAAAAAGAGTGCCTGGCTGTCAGAGGCTGCTTCAATCGCTACAAAATAAATAACTGTTAGCGTTTGCAGGAATCAGGCCTGACTCTGCGAATGTTGAAGTTATGCGTGCTGTGTTTTATAGGTGACAGTGATCTATTGATACTGCACTTGGGTGGACTGGGCTGGGCGGTGGGGCTGAACGCAAGTGCTGGCAGGTATCTGGGCTGATCCTGCTAACACAGCGTTTTTGGGAACACTATACTACTGGGGATGCTAATATAGTTCTGATCACATCAAAGATATTGATCCGTTCAAACACTATACTAGTAAGGGAAGAGAATGGTGTGTGTTAGCACTACTGGCACTAATCGCTACCTAGGAATGACACTGACCCTAACTGACACTAAAACCTAATTGATGTCACTGTCACACTAATACGGTGATCAGAAAAAATAATCTTTACACTATACTAGTGACACTGTGACAGGGGGTGAAAGGGTTAAATGGAGGGGAGATCAGGGGGTTAATTTTTTAATAGGTAATATATGGTGGGTACCATTCTGCTATAAAAAACTGATGGTGACACTAACTAGCTAACTAGCATCACCGTGACACTAAATACAGTGATCAGAAAAGAGATCTGTACACTATACCAGTGACACTGGTGACAGGGAGGGAAAGGGTTAACTGGGGGGTTATCAGAGGGTTAAACCCTTATTAGGGAGTTAATGGGGGTACTCTAGACCTACCTGGGCCTACTACTTACTGCCCTAATGCTGATTAGTGTCACAAGTGACACCAGTAAAGTGATCAGTGAAAAATCTGAAAACTGCACTTGGTGACACTTTACAGGGAGTAAAAGGGTTAAATGGGGGGGGGGGGTAATCATAAGGTGATCGTGGGTGACAAGTGTACCTACGTGTACTGTTGTCAGTATAGTGTTGTGTGCTCACAGTGAGATGTTCTCTCCTCTCACTCTGAAACCGAAAAGGGCTCCACGAGGGGAGGTGACATCACTTCCCCTGCCTGTGTTTACATTACACAGGCAGGAGACAGTCTCTCATTCTCCAGAACTGATAACTAGATCCATGCCATAAATCGTTGGCCTGGGCCTGGAGTCTGATCGGAAACTAATCCAATCGCCGCGAGGACGCCTGGAGTTTGCACGTGCACCCCCTAGGCGGCAACGCGCCCGACTTACAATGGCGGCAATTTGTCCAGGAGAAGCAACTTGCGTGTGCAGTCGGGAACTAGTTAATGTATGGAAACTTCTATTGCCAAGAATCATGTATAACATTTCCAAGCATCTATGCAACTGTTGTCACATGCACTTGTGCAGAAAAAAAAAAAACAGAGAAGTGATTGTACGCTCAGAAAATAGTTAAAGAGACCCTAGCATACCAAATTAAGCTTTTTACATGTATAGAAGAGATTAAATATTCACCTTCCTGGAGCCTGGGCTGTGGAACAACACTCTAATCAGTAGAAATGGTCCCTTGAAGTCTGCTGAGAAACCATCATTTCTGTGAGTGCTGATCTCTATAGCCCTCTGCAGCACAGTTTTTTCCTGATGATTTCCTCATAACTATTATCTTCTGCAATGACATGAAGGTCAGCAGTAGTAATCAGTAGGAACTGTGGGAGACCCAGGAGATCAACGCTCCTGGAAGTGTCAGTTTCCCAGCAGACTTTGTGGGACCATTTCAACTAATTGGAACAATATAAATACAGATGAGTATTTAATAACTTTTTTCTCTGGTAAAAGATGAATTTGAAAAATTTGGTCCACAACAGAGATACTTTAGCCAATTGACCGTGGAGATTTTCTCCCCTTTATGACCAGGCAATATTTTTGTGATACCGCATTGCATTAATTTGACGATGGCACGATCTTTTAATGCTGCACCCAAATAAAATGTATGCCTTTTTCCCTACAAATGTTTTTTTGTGTTTTTATTTTTTGCGCTAAACAAAACGAACAAACAAACCCTTCACAGCCTTCGACGCATCTTTATGCCGGCGTACCGTATCACAAAGCACTTGCCTCCCAAACTGCGCTGGGTTTCCTTGGCGTAAGACAGCGTATGTGGGAGTGGTGTGAAACATGCAAATGATGGCGAACTGCCATCCAGATGTTTCTAACGAACGGCGCATGCGCCGTTCCATGGATGCATCCCAGTGCGCATGCTCAGAATCACGTCGGAACTACTCCCTAGGATACGTCGAATCACTGCCTACGACGTTAACATAACCTATGCCCAGCCCTATTCCCGTACAATGTAAATTTCGACAGGGTTCGTTCCCTGGTCCATACCTTAGCATGAGTTGCGCATCCTATATGAGGAATAACTTTACGCCGGACATAAGCCTTACGCAAACCGCATATATGAAGAGGCCGGGCGCATCTACGTTCGTGAATCGGCGTATCTCCCTCATTTGCATATTTAACATGGGTACGCCAAATGCATCCAGCATAACTATACGCCCACGATACGCATAGTTACGTTGGGCTTCTGAAGCCATGATTTTCGATGTATCTAGCTTTTTGAATCGGCGCAGAGATGCGATGGTGCACATTTGTACCTTTAGATACGTCGGCGTAAGTCCGACGTGAATCCGGGCCATACTTTTTACTTTCTGCTATAAAACATATCTATGACAAGCTCACCTGGGACAGAGGCTTTAAAAGGACTGCATGCTAGCCTCTTGCCTACCGACTGTGGGCCCTGGCATTTGAGGGAGCTACAAGTATTTAGGAAGATATTCTGTTATGTAATGCAAAAGGACATTATTAACCACTTCAATATCAGACCGAAAAATTCGAAAACATTTTTTTTTCTGTATTTTTTTTTGTAAATAAGTAAGTTTTCTTCTTCAATTATGGGCACTGATATGGCAGCACTGATGGGCACCGATGAGATGGCACTGACGGGCACCGATGAGGTGGCACTGATGGTCACTGGTCACTGATAGGTGGCACTGATAGGTGGAACTAATGGGCACTGATAGGCAGCGCTGGTATGTGGCACTGATGGGCACTGATTGGCAGCACTGGTATGCGGCACTGATGGGAACTCATAGGCGGCACTGATGGGTACTTGTGGGTAGCACTGATGGGTACTTGTGTGTGGCACTAATGGGTGGCACAGATGGGCACTGATAGGTGAGCACAAACCCGGAAGTACGTGTGTGACAGCTGCCGCCTGATGTACGTTTCGATTCTGATCGTCTTCTGAGGCTTCTACGCTCTACGCTTCTATGTACTTCCGGGTTTGTGCTAGTTGGAACGCAGCTGGAGCGCACGCCGTACCACGCTGCTAGCACAACACAAACATCCCGGAGAGCTTGGAGTTCATCCAGCTCTATTTTTTTTATTCGTTTTATTGTTTTATTTTTTGATTTTAACATTTCCTGTATCTCTGGTACTGTTTACAGCCAACTAACTAAAGGCTGAATACATTTTACAATTTTTTTTCGATACTCCTGCACTATTGGTGTATTTTTTGTCCTTTCCGAGGGGATTACTGCAGAACTATTGCTGGTGGATGCTGATCCTGGAAACCAACAGCAGCTGGAGCAGAGATCAACGGTGTCTTAATGCCCATCACCCCATATTGGGGAGCAACGTCTGGTGAGTGAGAACCCCTGTGGGGAGCACCGGGACCATTGCGATTCTGTGTACAAAGGCAGCATCACACCCCCCACGGAGATAAAAGACCCACTGTATTGGATTTATATGCATCGTGTTTGGATACATGTGTTTGTGTCACTGACAGACCCTCCAGAGTCTCAGGACTTTGTCTGATTACTGCAGTATCTACCTAAATTCTAGGACTTCATGCTGTATGCACTTTATTTGTATGCACTTTATATGAATGCACAGCACTTTATCTTGGAGCACTTTATATGATTGGATATATTCAGGGCCGGTGCTAGGCAATTTGGCGCCCTAGGCAAGACCAGCTGTGTGCGCCCCCCCCAAAAAAGAAGAATGTCCCTCCTTGGTGTCACTGAAATAAAAAAGTCCCTACAACCCACCCCTGTCATCTCCATCCTCCCTGTCATCTCTATCCTCCCTGTCATCTCCATCCTCCCTGTCATCTCCCTACAACCCACCCCTGTCATCTCCATCCTCCCTGTCATCTCCCTACAACCCACCCCTGTCATCTCCATCCTCCCTGTCATCTCCCTACAACCCACCCCTGTCATCTCCATCCTCCCTGTCATCTCCCTACAACCCACCCGTGTCATCTCCATCCTCCCTGTCATCTCCCTACAACCCACCCCTGTCATCTCTATCCTCCCTGTCATCTCCATCCTCCCTGTCATCTCCATCCTCCCTGTCATCTCCCTACAACCCACCCCTGTCATCTCCATCCTCCCTGTCATCTCCCTACAACCCACCCCTGTCATCTCTATCCTCCCTGTCATCTCCCTACAACTCACCCCTGTCATCTCTATCCTCCCTGTCATCTCCATCCCCCCTGTCATCTCCCTACAACCCACCCCTGTCATCTCCATCCTCCCTGTCATCTCCCTACAACCCACCCCTGTCATCTCCATCCTCCCTGTCATCTCCCTACAACTCACCCCTGTCATCTCTATCCTCCCTGTCATCTCTATCCCCCCTGTCATCTCCCTACAACCCACCCCTGTCATCTCCATCCTCCCTGTCATCTCCCTACAACCCACCCCTGTCATCTCCATCCTCCCTGTCATCTCCCTACAACCCACCCCTGTCATCTCTATCCTCCCTGTCATCTCCATCCTCCCTGTCATCTCCATCCTCCCTGTCATCTCCCTACAACCCACCCCTGTCATCTCCATCCTCCCTGTCATCTCCCTACAACCCACCCCTGTTATCTCTATCCTCCCTGTCATCTCCATCCTCCCTGTCATCTCCCTACAACCCACCCCTGTCATCTCCATCCTCCCTGTCATCTCCCTACAACCCACCCCTGTCATCTCTATCCTCCCTGTCATCTCCATCCTCCCTGTCATCTCCCTACAACCCACCCCTGTCATCTCTATCCTCCCTCCCACCCCTGTCATCTCCATCCTCCCTGTCATCTCCCTACAACCCACCCCTGTCATCTATATCCTCCCTGTCATCTCCATCCTCCCTGTCATCTCCCTACAACCCACCCCTGTCATCTCCATCCTCCCTGTCATCTCCCTACAACCCACCCCTGTCATCTCCCTACAACCCACCCCTGTCATCTCCATCCTCCCTGTCATCTCCCTACAACCCACCCCTGTCATCTCCATCCTCCCTGTCATCTCCATACAACCCACCCCTGTCATCTCTATCCTCCCTGTCATCTCCATCATCCCTGTCATCTCCATCCTCCCTGTCATCTCCCTACAACCCACCCCTGTCATCTCCATCCTCCCTGGCATCTCCCTACAACCCACCCTGTCATCTCTATCCTCCCTGTCATCTCCATCCTCCCTGTCATCTCCATCCTCCCTGTCATCCCCATCCTCCCTGTCATCTCCATCCTCCCTGTCATCTCAGGGAGGATGGAGATGACAGGGAGGATAGAGATGACAGGGGTGGGTTGTAGGGAGATGACAGGGAGGATGGAGATGACAGGGAGGATGGAGATGACAGGGAGGATGGAGATGACAAGGAGGATAGAGATGACAGGGGTGGCTTGTAGGGAGATGACAGGGAGGATGGAGATGACAGGGAGGATAGAGATGACAGGGGTGGGTTGTAGGGAGATGACAGGGAGGATGGAGATGACAGGGGTGGGAGGGAGGATAGAGATGACAGGGGTGGGTTGTAGGGAGATGACAGGGAGGATGGAGATGACAGGGGTGGGTTGTAGGGAGATGACAGGGAGGATGGAGATGACAGGGGTGGGTTGTAGGGAGATGACAGGGAGGATGGAGATGACAGGGAGGATAGAGATGACAGGGAGGATAGAGATGACAGGGGTGGGTTGTAGGGAGATGACAGGGAGGATGGAGATGACAGGGGTGGGTTGTAGGGAGATGACAGGGAGGATGGAGATGACAGGGAGGATGGAGATGACAGGGGTGGGTTGTAGGGAGATGACAGGGGAGGATGGAGATGACTGGGGTGGGAGGGAGGATAGAGATGACAGGGAGGATGGAGATGACAGGGGTGGGTTGTAGGGAGATAACAGGGAGGATGGAGATGACAGGGGTGGGTTGTAGGGAGATGACAGGGAGGATGGAGATGACAGGGGTGGGTTGTAGGGAGATGACAGGGAGGATGGAGATGACAGGGGTGGGAGGGGAGGATGGGAGGGAGGAGAGATGACAGGGGTGGGTTGTAGGGAGATGACAGGGAGGATGGAGATGACAGGGGTGGGTTGTAGGGAGATGACAGGGAGGATGGAGATGACAGGGGTGGGTTGTAGGGAGATGACAGGGAGGGAGGATGGAGATGACAGGGGTGGGTTGTAGGGAGATGACAGGGAGGATGGAGATGACAGGGGTGGGTTGTAGGGAGATGACAGGGAGGATGGAGATGACAGGGAGGATGGAGATGACAGGGGTGGGAGGGAGGATAGAGATGACAGGGGTGGGTTGTAGGGAGATGACAGGGAGGATGGAGATGACAGGGGTGGGTTGTAGGGAGATGACAGGGAGGATGGAGATGACAGGGAGGATAGAGATGACAGGGGGAGGGAGATGACAGGGAGGATGGAGATGACAGGGTTGGGTTGTAGGGAGATGACAGGGAGGATGGAGATGACAGGGGTGGGTTGTAGGGAGATGACAGGGAGGATGGAGATGACAGGGGTGGGTTGTAGGGAGATGACAGGGAGGATGGAGATGACAGGGGTGGGTTGTAGGGAGATGACAGGGAGGATGGAGATGACAGGGAGGATGGAGATGACAGGGGTGGGTTGTAGGGAGATGACAGGGAGGATGGAGATGACAGGGGTGGGTTGTAGGGAGATGACAGGGAGGATGGAGATGACAGGGAGGATAGAGATGACAGGGAGGATAGAGATGACAGGGGTGGGTTGTAGGGAGATGACAGGGAGGATGGAGATGACAGGGGTGGGTTGTAGGGAGATGACAGGGAGGATGGAGATGACAGGGAGGATGGAGATGACAGGGGTGGGTTGTAGGGAGATGACAGGGAGGATGGAGATGACAGGGGTGGGAGGGAGGATAGAGATGACAGGGAGGATGGAGATGACAGGGAGGATGGAGATGACAGGGGTGGGTTGTAGGGAGATGACAGGGAGGATGGAGATGACAGGGGTGGGTTGTAGGGAGATGACAGGGAGGATGGAGATGACAGGGGTGTGATAAAATGTATGACAGGCTTTAGAAGTACTGTTAGGGTGGTGGGATGCCAGGAACAGGGGGTGACGAGTAGCATGATGATGACAGGGGACAGGAGGTCTGTGTGTGAGGTCACAGCAGGGATGTTCGGGGCACCCTCGATCAGGCAGTGACGTCACATGATGCTGTCAGTGTCGGGCAGCGAACTGTCATTCACAGTACCTCTCCGATGATCGCAGGCAGGTCTTCCAGACTTCCACACTACGGGCGGCCGTTCATCCGAGAGAGGGGGGTCAAGGAGCTGCTCAGCGGCGGCGGCAGTCATTATCCCGCGCTCTGAACATGGTAGGAGATCCGCAGAGCGCGGGAAGAGGCGGGGGAGGGGGAGCACATGGATCCACCCACTGACTGGATCGAGGATTTGTTCAAGCTCCCAGCGCCTCCTTTCCCTCCACAGGGCTGCGCAGCGGTAAGGACTATTACTGTCAGTGTCACCAGTGGCTTTGGCTGCGCCTTAGGCAGCAGTGCGCTCTAAGCGGCTGCCTAATTCGCCTAGTGGTAGCGCCGGCCCTGGATATATTTATGGTTTATAACGTTTTATGTTATACAATTTTTTGCACTTATTTTTACCATCCCTGGGTACTAGGGTGTTTTTTATTTAGTTATTACTATTATATACGCACATTATCTCACAGACACTGTGCCACATTTCAGGGCACGGTAGGAGTGCATTTGATCACTATATCAGAGGCAGCACCATTCCCCTTTTCACTTTTAATTTTACACTCACTAACCCCTAGGGGTCAGTTCAGGGAAGGCAGCAGCCCATATTCAGATCCTAAGTGCAGGTTTCACTTCATACTTACGGCTGATCATGTGGTAAAGAGCCTCCGCCAGAGGCTCTTTACCGAGATTGGAGATGCAGGGTGTCAGACTGACACCCCGCATGACGGATCGTCGCACTGCGTGCCCCCCAGGTGCGCTCCGGCATGTTATCCTGCTGGACGTCAATAGACATTCAGTCAGGATAACAGAACCACTTCCCGGACGTCAATTTACTATTGACCGGGCGGGAACTGGAAGTGGTTAAGGAGGCCATGATGGTCTCTGTATGCTTGGGACTCATATAGCAGATGTATGTGAAAGAAATGCTGATTAATGAGACAGAAAACCCTGGGTCTCCTGGTGTCTACTAGTGTAGCTTCTAAGAGTATTTCACCTATTGTTGTTTTTTTCACCCTGCTATTGTATGAAGGAATTTCTGTTTTGATATTTATGATAATGTGTATTGTATAGTCAGTGAGCTAGGAGAAGTGAAATCTACCCTAAAAGATCATATCTCTGAGTCACCTAGTCTGGGTAAATGATTTAGTAAACTAGCTTATGTTAATTCGGTTACAGTTTGTATTGTAAGCCTGCAGTATATATTTGTATCTCAAATAAATCACTTCATGTTTAGCAACCAAATGAGTATTGTCTTTTCTTGTTGTTGTCAGCAGTTGGAATACCTGATATCTACATTCAGACCTGGAGGAAGCGGTATATGATGAAAGCACTCAAGCGGAGTGTGGAATGTTTTGTTACATTGAAACATATCCAATAAAAAAAAAAAAAACGTTTAGGCCTATATGTATTCTGCTACATGTTTTTGGTACAAATAATCCCAAATAAGCTTATAATTATTTGTTTGCGCAAAAGTTATAGCGTATACAAACTATGGGATTTTTTTTCTTTTTTTTACTAGTAATGGTGGCGATCAGGGTCTTATAGCAAGACTGTAATATTGTGGACATTTGGACACTAATGGACACTTTTAACACTTTTTAGGGACCAGTGACACTAATACAGTGCTAAAAATATGCACTATCACTGTACTAATGACACTTGCTGGGAAGGGGTTAACATCAGGGGTGGTAAAAGGGTTAACTGTGTGCCTAACCAATGTTTTTCTTCACTGTGGGAGGTGCTTTTACTAGGGGAAGACATTGATCCTAGTCCCTACTTGGCAGAGACACAAGATACATGCCTTTCTTTCTGTCAGGATGTCAATTTGCCTTATTTACATGGGCAGACCGATGTCTTTCTGCACGATGATCGGCAAGTGCTGGCAGACATTGAGTCCATGGTACCCGACGATAGGCTCTGTGTGTAATCACAGTGGGAGCAAGCCGCTGGCAGCATGCATGTGTGCCCCCTACCAGGAAATGTCGGATCACATATATACACGCACCTTGTAGCAGTGAAACGGTTATAGGGTGGATCTTAAGTGGTTAACCACTTGTCTATCAAGGCAATTTTTTTTTTTTTTTTTTTACACACATATTACATTTTTTTACAGAAATTACTTTAAACCCCCAAACAATTATATATTTTATAAACACAGAGGCCCTGTAAAATAAAATAGTGGTAGTTGCAATTTTTTATGTTGCACAATATTTGCACAGCTATTTACCAAACACATATTTTCAGGAACAAAAAACTCTAAAATGTATTTTAATGCAAAAAAACATAATATTATAGGATTTTTTTTTTTTATATATATAAAATAGGGGGTTGCATCAAGTAATTAGATACCAAACATGCCAAACCTTAAAACTGTGCAAGCTGAACTTTCCCATTACAGCAAAGGAAATTTTTCACCTGGCCCAAATGGGTTTTCTGCAGCATATTAATGAAAGTTCATTGTGTCACCCTCCATCTGGAGAGGTTCTTCAACCCCCTGTGGATCTCAATGATTAGCTACAAGCTTAAGCTGTTGACCAAAAATGTTGCTTCATTTATTAAAGCGGAGTTCCACCCTTAAAACCACTTTGTTTCATCCCATCCAGCATACTGGCGTCAGCGCCAGTATGCTGTTTTTTTTTTTTTTTTTAATCCATGTTCTTACTTTATAATAAATCATTTAATTTCGGGCGCACCGCAGTATGTCGCCGCTATAAGGCGTCACGCCTTCCGGAAACAGCCGATTAGCGTTCGGCTCTTCTCGGCGCCTGCGCACAGACCCAGGAGCTGACTGCGCAGGCGCCGTAAATAGCCAGTCCTAGTTCAGCTTTTTTCGGAGGGCGTGACGTGGCTATATACGGCGCCTGCGCAGTCAGCTTCTGGGTCTGTGCGCAGGCGCCGAGAAGAACCGAACGCTAATCGGCTGTTTCCGGAAGGCGTGACGCCTTATAGCGGCGACATACCGCGGTGCGCACGAAATTAAATGATTTATTATAAAGTAAGTACATGGATTAAAAAAAAAAAAAAAACAGCATACTGGCACTGACGCCAGTATGCTGGATGGGATGAAACAAAGTGGTTTTAAGGGTGGAACTCCGCTTTAACGCTTATGTCCATTAGGATCAAGTGGGGTTCATCCCTGGCAGACAGGGTCCTGACCAAGTTTTCCATGCTGTTAATGTCATTTCTTTACTGCAATCGGAGTGGGCCAGGGGTCAGCCTCAAATGGGTATGTTGCTTTCTATTGATCTCCAAAAAGGTTTCAAGGCCATACCTTTTTGACCTGTTAGAAGCCTGGGGTTTTGAGACTAGCTTTCTTATTCTTTTGCAGCCACTCTATGCGAGACCAGTGGTGAAGGTACAGCTCCAGGGCTTCCATTCCGACGCTATCCGGATTGCCAGGGGTACCAGACAGGGGTGCCCCCTTTCCCATATTTGGAATAGCAATTTAAAACATTAGTAATTGCAATCAGGTCTGCTCCGAATATTCATTGGGTGAATTGCAGTGGACAAAATCATAAATGTGCGTTATTTGCAGATGACTTACTTATTTTTATTACTTCACCTCTAATCTCTCTTCCTAACTTGACTAATCATCTACATAACTTTTGGCATATATCAGGCTTCCAGGTCAATGAACACAAATCAGTCACCATGAATATCAACCTCCCCTTGCTTTTGGTATCTCAGCTTCAGAGCATGTTTCCCTTCACCTGGACCATACGTACACAAAGCCAATTGCCCCCCTCTTTATAACAAATTAGGAGAGGAACTGCTTGGGTGGATGACCTATGATCTGTTCTTGTTAGATAAATCTTTCAAAATCAAAATTCTCTACCCATACGATTGTTCCTTAGTATTTATTAACATTTGTCATGGTCTTACCTCCTTGCAGCCTTCTTATCACTGACATGTGCTGGCGGCCATCTTGCTTCCTGGGCTTCTTGTAACTTCCCACATCCTGCGGCTCCTCCTTCCCACTGGGAGGAGCTGGATGCTCAGCACATATATACCATGGCTGCTGCAGCATTCCCTTGCTTGGTCCTTGTCTTATACCCTCCTGTGATTGTGCTGCTGTGTTGGTCACCGACCCGGCTCCTACGGACGTTCCTTCTGGTTCCTGATCCCCGTCTTTGTCTCACCACCCTTTGGCTACTGACTCAGGCTTGGCTAACGTCCATCAATGGCTATCGACCCTGGCTCCGGTGGAGGACCCTTCTGGCTGTTGATCATCTGTTTGGACTTTACCTTGCTGTTTGGTTTTTAATAAAGACGAGTGGAAGACCGCGTTCAACACCAGGACCGGTCATTATGAATCCCTGGTTATGCCCTTTGGGTTGTGCAATGTGCCCGCAGTCTTTCAGGAATTTATCAACGATGTTTTCCGTGAACTGTTGCAGCAGTGTGTGGTGGTCTATTTGGATGATATCTTGGTATACTCCGAATCCATGGAGGCCCACATTCTGGATGTCAAGCGAGTGTTGCAACGGTTACGAGAGAACAAGCTTTTCGGTAAGCTTGAGAAATTCGAATTTCACCGATCCCAGGTAACCTTCTTAGGTTACACCATCTCCGCGGAGGGGTTCTCCATGGACCCTAAGAAGGTCTCGGCAGTCCTACAGTGGCCCCAGCTCAGTGGTCTTCGTTCCCGCTTCGCCAATTACTATCGGAAGTTCATCAGGGACTTCTCCTCGCTGGCCAAGCCTCTCACGGATCTGACTAGGAAGGACTGTAGTTCCCAGGTCTACCGGTCGAGGCCATCCGGGCCTTTGAGGCTCTGTAATCTGCCTTTGTGTCGGCTCCTATACTGTCTCATCCCAATCCTGGGTTGCCTTTTGTCCTCGAGGTGGATGCGTCTGAGATGGGAGTAGGCACTCTTCTGTCTCAGCGTCGGACACCAGAGGGTCCCCTTCTTCCCTGTGGGTTTTACTCCAGGAAGCTGTCTCCCGCGGAGTGCAACTACCAGATTGGTGACAGAGAGTTGTTAGCCATCATGCAGGCTCTCAAGGAGTGGAAGCACTTGCTCGAGGGTTCTGTGGTTCCGGTTCTCATCCTGACGGACCACAAGAATCTGACGTACCTTTCGGAGGCCAAGAGATTGACATCCCATCAGGCCAGATGGGCTCTGTTCCCATCACGCTTTAATTACGTGGTCTCCTACTTACTCGGTTCCAAGAACATCAGGGCCGATGCCTTATCACGTCAGTACTCCGAGCTGTCCAGGGAGGAATCGATACCGCCTCCGGTCATACCTCCAAATCTGATTTTGGCCGCCATCCGCACCAGCTTGACCTCTCCCCTTGGGGAGCAAATTCTGGTGGCTTAACCTGGTGCTCCCGCTGGGAGACCCAACGGCAAATGCTTTGTGCCTGAGGAGTTGCGTACCCGGCTGTTGCGAACCTACCATAACTCCAAGACCGCTGGGCATCCTGGAAAGAATCAGCTGTCCTGGGCTGTCTCACGTTTGTTCTGGTGGCCTTCTCTACGCTCCGACATTGCCGCATATGTAGCGGCATGTTCTGTTTGTGCCCAGAACAAGTCCCCTCGGCACCTTCCGGTGGGACTTCTACAACCCATTACCACTGGGGAGCGCCCATGGTCACACCTGGGGTTGGACTTCATTGTGAACCTTCCTGTGTCCCGAGGCCATACGGTCATTCTCATGATTGTGGATCGGTTCTCCAAAATGTGCCACTGTGTTCCACTTAAGAAATTACCCACTGCACAGGAGTTGGCCACGGTATTCGCCAGGGAGGTCTTCCGGTTGCACGATTTGCCCAAGGAGATCGTTTCGGATCGGGGAAGTCAGTTTGTGTCCAGGTTCTGGCGCGCCTTTTGCTCCCAGTTGGGGATTCAACTTTCCTTCTCTTCGGCTTACCACCCTCAGTCTAATGGGGCCGCAGAGCGATCCAATCAGGCTCTGGAGCAATTCCTTCGTTGCTATATCTCCGATCACCAGGACAATTGGGTTGACCTTCTGCCATGGGCTGAGTTTGCCAGGAACACGGCGGTTAACTCTTCCTCTGTGACGTCTCCCTTCATGGCCAATTATGGGTTCCAACCTGCCGTGTTACCGGAGTCATTCTCTCCCCAAGATATTCCGGCTGTAGAGGACCACCTTTCGGCTCTACGTGCTTCATGGGTACAGATCCAGAGGTCCCTCGAGGTCTCTGCGCAGTGCCAGAAGCTCCAGGCTGATCGCAGACGGTTGCCTGCTCCTTTCTATCAGGTCGGAGACTGTGTATGGTTGTCCACTCGCAACCTCAACCTCCGTGTGCCCACTCCCAAGCTGGCTCCTGCTTTGTTGGTCCCTTCTGTGTACTCTGCAGAGTGAACCTCGTTGCCTATGCCCTTGCGCTCCCACCTGGTATGCGGATTTCCAATGTGTTTCACGTCTCCCTGTTGAAACCACTAATATGCAATCGCTTCACCTCCTCGGTACCTCGGCCTCGTCCTGTCCAGGTGGGCGATCATGAAGAATATGAGGTGAGCGATATCCTGGACTCACGCTTGGTCCGCGGTCGGTTGCAGTTCTTGGTCCACTGGCGCGGCTATGGTCCAGAGGAGCGTTCCTGGGTTCCCTCCACAGATGTTCATGCTCCGGTTCTGCTCTGAGCCTTCCGCGCGCACTTCCCCCAGAAGCCGTTTTTTGTGCCGCGGAGGAGGGGCCCTTGAGGGGGAGGTACTGTCATGGTCTTACCTCCTTGCAGCCTTCTTATCACTGACATGTGCTGGTTGCCATCTTGCCTTGCTTCCTGGGATTCTTGTAACTTCCCACATCCTGCGGCTCCTCCTTCCCACTGGGAGGAGCTGGCTGCTCAGCACATATATACCGCGGCTGCTGCAGCATTCCCTTGCTTGGTCCTTGTCTTATACCCTCCTGTGATCGTGCTGCTGTGTTGGTCACCGACCCGGCTCCTATGGACATTCCTTCTGGTTCCTGATCCCCGGCTTCGTCTCACCACCCTTTGGCTACTGACTCCGGCTTGGCTGACTTCCATCCCTGGCTATCGACCCTGGCTCCGGCAAAGGACCCTTCTGGCTGTTGATCATCTGTTTGGACTTTACCTTGCTGTTTGGTTTTTAATAAAGACCTTCTTCTTTCATTTATATCTGTGTACATCTGATTCATGCTTCCTGACAACATTTCAGTCATAAAACGGAGAGAGGACTATTTCGGCTTTATACTATTAGGCAGTGCAGGTTGCCCAATTATCAGCAATTTATTCTTGCTCAGAGAAACCTGACTGGATTGCTATGGAAAGGAGGACGGTCAATATGGTTCTATTGGACTTTATCAAATAGCAGCCCACAAATCGTAGGATGACCATTTTAGCTCCCATTCCAGTGGCGGTGCGTCCATAGAGAGTGCAGGAGCACCGCCCACTCTCTCTCCTGCACCACTACTGAATACAATACACAGATTCATGCATTGCATTGCTATGTATTGTTGCTGCCGCCCACTATTCAGATGTCCGGGCCCCTGGTGAGCGCCGGCCATCTGAATAACGGCAACTGGTTGGCTTTGGAAGTGCCTATCAGAACCAGCGGCCCTCAGGCTGTAATCGGCTTCCAAATAGTTAGCCAGGGGACGCAGGGGGGTGCATTCCCTGGCTAACACTGACAGGCATCTCAGCCAATCAGGTTTACCGGTAACCTGATTGGCCGAAGCATCATCGAGGGATGGAGAAGACATCGAGGGACGGTGAAAGGAGGATGGCTGACCCCAGAAAGGTAAGCGACGGGCGGGGGGGCAATCTGACTGACAGCATTTTACAGGGCACAGTGGCGACAATTGATGTGGGCACAGTGGCTACAATTGATGTGGGCACAGTGGCTACAATTGATGTGGGCACAGTGGGGACAATTGATGTGGGCACAGTGGCTACAATTGATGTGGGCACAGTGGGGACAATTGATGTGGGAACAGTGGGAACAATTGATGTGGGCACAGTGGCTTCAATTGATGTGGGCACAGTGGGGACAATTGATGTGGGCACAGTGGCTACAATTGATGTGGGCACAGTGGCTACAATTGATGTGGGCACAGTGGCTACAATTGATGTGGGTACAGTGGGGACAATTGATGTGGGCACAGTGGCTACAATTGATGTGGGCACAGTGGGGACAATTGATGTGGGAACAGTGGGAACAATTGGTGTGGGCACAGTGGCTTCAATTTATGTGGGCACAGTGGCTTCAATTGATGTGGGGACAATTGATGTGGGCACAGTGGCTACAATTGATGTGGGCACAGTGGCGACAATTGATGTGGGCACAGTGGCTTCAATTGACGTGGGCACAATGGGGACAATTGATGTGGGAACAGTGGGGACAATTGATGTGGGCACAGTGGCTACAATTGATGTAGGCACAGTGGGGACAATTGATGGGCACAGTGGGGACAATTGATGTGGGAACAGTGGGGACAATTGATGTGGGCACAGTGACTTCAATTGATGTGGGCACAGTGGAGACAATTGATGTAAGCACAGTGGCTACAATTGATGTGGGCACAGTGGCAACAATTGATGTGGGCACAGTGGCGACAATTGATGTGGGCACAGTGGCTTCAATTGATGTGGGTACAGTGGGGACAATTGATGTGGGCAGTGGCGACAATTGATGTGGGCAGTGGCGACAATTGATGTGGGCAGTGGCGACAATTGATGTGGGTACAGTGGCGACAATTGATGTGGGCACATTGGCGACCATTGATGTGGGCACAGTGGCGACAATTGATGTGGGCACAGTGGAAACAATTGATGTGGGCACAGTGGTAACAATTGATGGCATGGCGCAGTGGCTGCGTTTGATGGCACAAGGGCATGGCACAGTGGTGACAATTGATGGGCACAGTGGTGACAATTGATGGCACAGTGGTGACAATTGATGGCTCAGTGGCTGCGTTTGATGGCATGGCACAGTGGCTGCGTTTGATGGCGCATTAGCTGCGTTTGGCATGGCACAGTGGCGACAATTGATGGCACAGTGGCAACAATTGATGGCACAGTGGCGTCAATTGGTGGCATGGCACAGTGGCTGCCTTTGATGGGCACAGTGAGGCTGCAATTGTCTTTATTTTTTTGTTTGTTTGCGCCCCCCCAATTTTTTTTTTAATATTACATTTTTATTGAAAGTTTTTCTTTTTCAACAACATAGACAAAAAGAATTAACAAGTCAGCATGGTTAGGTTGAATACAAGAAATCATATACATGAATATTCAACATAAAATTGTCATCAAGAATCTTATAAGTTCAGACATAGCTGATCATCCCAACCCATTGCCAACTCCGAACAGACAGTAACAGTAACAAAAAAAAAGGAATCCAGTTAGAATAAACGTAAACATAATGGGGAGGAAGGAAGAGAGGGGATTTTGAGATGGAAATTTTGAGCTGATAAATTACTTGCTATGAAACAGCTTGAGAGGAATTTGCCTGAGAAATACGGTAATCATTAAGTACTCAGATGGTAGGGAACATCACATCACCTGGGTATATCAGATTTCCAATTTTTGGTTATTTGTGATCTAGCCGCTAGGAACACGTGAGTGACCACATTACAGAATTGTGGGGGGGAGGCATCTATAGTCAGATTCAGCAGGGCTAGTTCAGGATTTGGACGGGTGAAAAAACCTGTTATCAAGGAAATGTATCTGAACAAACTATGCAAAAAACTAGTGAGGTGTTTACATTTCCAAAAAACATGCATAAGATTACCTACCTCCCCACACCCTCTCCAACACAAAGGCTAGTTGTCCTGGGAAAACTTGAAAAGTTGATATGGAGTAAGGTACCATCTCAGGTTAATCTTTTGGGTGAATTCCCAATGATTAGTACATTTAGAGGCTCTGTAGACAGAATTATTGGCATATTGCCATTGTAAGTCTGTAAAGGATTTGCCCAAATTGTTTTACCATTTAATAAAGGGGACAGACTTGACAAAGTCACGTTTGTGCTGGAGAAGGTTATAAAAGAGAGACTTAATGTCATCTATAATGCCGCATACACACGGTCGTTTTTTGCGATGAAAAAAAACGACGTTTTCTGTGAAGTAAAAAACGACGTTTTTGAAACGTCACTTTTCAAAGACAATTTTGCATACACACCATCGTTTTTTCACAAAAAGCGAGGTTACGTTCACCACTCTTTTCCATTGAAGCTCGCTTCATAACTAGCTTCTGGGCATGCGTGGGTTGAAAAACGTCGTTTTGAACGACGTTTTTGCTACACACGGTGACTTTTTGTGAAACAAAAAACGACGTTTTGAAAAACGACACAAAAAATTCAAGCATGTTGGAATTTTTTTTTGGTCGTTTTTTTTAAGACAAAAAACTACGTTTTGCCCACACACGATCAATTTAAATGACGTTTTAAAAAACGTCGTTTTTTTTCATCGCAAAAAACGACCGTGTGTACGCGGCATAAGAGTATCCAATTTTAGGCCCTCTGTCTCTTGAGTCTCGCACTCATCTGTAATAAAATACCCCTAATGAAAGCCTTGTGGGCACACCACAACAATCCCTGTGTTCAAAGTAAAATATTCCTTCATCTGTTCAGTAATAGATGTCACAAGTGCGGGTGTCTGGAACAGGCTAGTATTAGCTCTCCACAAATACGCTGCGCCAGGGGCCTCCCCCTCCACCACTGAGATAGAAACAGGCACGTGGTCTGACCATGAAATGTCATGAATGGTGGAGGAGGAGACCGCCTGAAGCAGGGACCTATCAACAAGAATCATATCTATTTGTGAATACGAGTTGTGCCTAGAGGAATGAAAGGTATAGTCCCATTCATTAGAATGCTGACACCTTCAGATGTCATAAAGATCTTCCCTGTGAAGGGTATGTTACATCATAGGTAAAGGATGTTTGGACATAGAGGTGGTGTCCACATTATAATCAACCGACATGTTGTAATCCCCACATATAATCACTGCTCCCTTCTTCACATTTGCAATATTCTTGAGCATCTTGTGTAAAAATCTAAGCTGACACGTGTTAGGAGCATATCAATTTCAGTCGTATAAATGCGATTATTGAATTCACCAACAAGGATTAAATATCTGCCAGCAGGGTCAGAAATTAATTCTCTGAGCGTGAAGGCAACTGAATCCCTGATGGCTATAACAACACCTCTATGTTTTTTATCCGAAGCAGAAGCAAAAAATACATTAGGGTAATTCTTATGCTTTAAAAAAGGAGGATTGGTGGAAAGAAAGTGAGATTCCTGTATGCATAAAATATCTGCATGAAGTTTTTTGGCTTCTCTCCAAAGAGAGGATCTCTTAGCTGGGTGATTTAACCCATAAACATTGAACAAAACTATATTGATCGCCATAATGAAATAGGGCAAGGATGATAACAACAGTACCTCAGGGAGGATGTGACATCTTTGGTCAGCTGTAATTCTAGGCGATGAGTCTGTGGGCAAATCGCTGGCACCAGGGATGGTGTATGGCAATACACTGAAGAAAAGTCCATCTCAAAGGGGATACATGAAAGGGAAAACAGGTAAAACAAAACAAAAAAAACAGCAGCAGTCAAAGAAACAAATGAATATGTTAAACTGGAACCAAACTGGTAAAAAGGGAGATTCAGTGGTGAATCTGAAGGCAGTGTATCTGCCCATTTGTCAAAGAGGGGAAAAAAAGCATAGTACATAAGAACTTGTAGTGAAAAGCCGTTTTTAAACCCAAGGAAATCAAGAGGAACGTTTCTTGCCTTTCTTCTTATGGCACACAAGTTGCCATGGATTCTGGGTGTTCAGCTTGGCCGAAGAGGGAGTATCTTCTTTAATGGGCTCCGGAATGATATCCCAGGTTCGCAGCAAGGCAAGGCGCTCATCCAAATTGTTGATCACCGAGGTGCGGTCATCACGTGTGACAGTGAGCTTGGCCGGGTATCCCCACCAGTAAATTATGTCATGGTTGCGTAGGGCCTTGTTGACTGGCAGGAGGGACCTACGACTCTGCATTGTGAACTGTGAAAGATCCGCAAAAAGCTGGATGGAGGAGTATTGCTCAGGTGGGTGTTTGTTTTTTCTGAAAGCAATCATGAAACGTTCTTTGGCTTGAAAAAAGTGTACTTGCATTAGAACATCTCTAGGGATGTTGCCAGGCAGGTGGGAAAGCTTGGGAAGATGATGGATCCTGTCAATATTTAGGTCTGAATCAGACATGTCAGGAACATACGCTTTCATCATATCTTGTGCAAACTGTTGGAGCTGTGCAGGAGGAAAAGATTCAGGGACTCCACAGATCTTAATATTATTCCTCCTGGACCTGTCCGCCAGGTCTGAAATTTTAGTTTTCAGCCATGTCACCTCTTTAGAGTGGTCATTGTGAGCCTCCACAAGTGAGTTATAGGATGATGCAAACTCCCCCATCTTCTGCTCCACGCGCTCAACTCTGTCCCCCAGCTCCTGTACATCAGCTTTGAAGCCTCTCGTACACTGCATCATGTCCGCATGGAAGGAGCTGCAGAGGGACACCAGCATGTCTTTCAGCATTGTGTCAGAAATAGGCTTGCCGGCCGTGGGGGAGGAGTTAATGGCCTCTGCCAGCTCTCTGGTGTCATTTTGCCGCTGGAGGAGGCCGGAGAGTCACCGTCGGCGCCATCTTGAGCAAGGCCGCGATTCGACGGCGGGAAGAAGTGGGACATTTTCTGGACCTGCAGCGGTCCCTTCCATTTTCGGGCCATTCCAGAGAGATGACCGAAGTCTCAGGGGCAATCTGAGTGGTAGTGGGCGGCTGGTATGTCCTTGGCACATCGCTGTTCCTTATTCAGGCACGGAGCTCACTGCTCAGACATCCATGAAGAAGCTCAGTAGCCACGCCCCCCCCCCCCAAAAAAAAATTTTTGAGCACCAGACGCCACTGTACCATTCTGTCCCACTCTTTGGTAGTGTGGGAATGAGTGTAAAACAATCATGCTAGTCTCCCCATATGACCCACTGTCTCACCTGTTAAACAATCTCACTTTTTAACTGGGCCAGGACCCAAAGGGTCCATTGGTGTCTAAACAGAGGCCTCTATTGAATTGGACACTTTTTTGACCCATTGAGGCCCTTTTACTCTGGCACATTGTCGGACAAACTTGAAAATTTCAAAATGCCACCATCTGAAATATTTATATTTTGTAAAATTTCCAAGTTCCTTCATTGCTTGGGAATGCTGGTTTCTAAAGACCCCAAGTATACTCCCTATACAACCTGGTGTACCCAAGAGGTAGGGCACAAGGGGGATATCTGTCATCTGTAGGCTGCTGCTTGCCTCCCCTGACAAATTTCCTTACATGTGGGTGTGGGATGTGGATTTGGCTTCTGAGAAAGATTTAAGTACTGGCACTATTCCTTCTGCTTGGCATGTACGGGCTTAATGCATGTCTCACTTATGGAAGCAAATATAAAGGTAATGACCAGATGGTACATGGTCCTCTTCTATCTTTCAAGCATTTACCCCACTTCTTCACTCCTGTGTTTCTGTGTCTGTCAATCATTTGGAACTATGTATCATAACTGGTGGGAGTGCCCAAAGCTCTGGAGTTTTTGGAACACAGTCTTTGCCTTGGTAATGGTATGAAAAGTATCGGGATTCAGGTTTCCCAACAACCTTGTATTGCTTTACTAAACAAACCAGTAGGGAACATACCACAGTTCATGAAAAGACTAATCTTCTTTATGTTTTTTAAGCTGCCAAACTCACCATAGCCCAGTTGTGAAAAAATAATTCTGTGTGGTTTTTTTTTATCTTCTCTGTTTTACAACCAGGGCTTGGTCTTATGATTTTATGAGGCTGTGGGCCCTGACGTTTTCCTTTGTTCACTGGTTTATACTATAGAATGCACATTGCTTATCTGCCAGCTCCTTAATGAACAAAAAGCAACCATACTTTATATTTTGACTAGCCAACATTTTGAGTGAACTGGGCAACTACTACTATTTTGCTGTGCTCACTTTCTATTGTTTCTGATAATATGTACCAGGGTTCTGGCTCCCGTAATGTTTAATATGTTATTACTTGATATGTAACTTTTCAATAAAAAATATTGAAAGTAAAATTGTGTATGGTGGCTATGGGGGTGCTTTACAAAATCTTATATATATTTTTCTTTTATAGATAATTTAAAAGAGGGGGCGTGACCGGATGGAGGAGTGAGCATGTGAGTGGCTGTGCGTGCCTCCCTCCTCTCCATGCTGGCTGTCTGCCCACACGCCGAACGCTGATTGCATGCCGCCCGTGTGTTGAACGGGTGCTTCGGCTCCCTCCTTGAAGGGGGAAAGTGGATGTTATGACCAGCCGCAGCTAGGATCGATCTCCCCGACATTCCAGATGGTAGCTGCCTGTAGATGCCTGCACGCTAGTGTCGGACATTAATTCCAACAGCTGACAGCGGATGTTTTACTCCCTTCTGCCTTTGGAGGATTGTGCAGTCAGTCAGACGGGGGAAGTCTGGCTGGCTTGAAGACTGAGCTCGGAGCTAACAGCAGACTCAGAGGTCCTGAGAGGTCCTGAGAGAGGAGGGATTCAGGGAGAACAGTACTTCTGAACGGATTGGTGGACATCTGTGTCCTAATATTATTGGGCTCCTTCTCTACCACCTATCTGCTAGCTGGGACATAAGGAAGGACAGGATGTGGTCCCAAGTTCCAGCAGCGTGAGCAGGGAAGGGACCCAGCACAGGAGGGCAGTCTACAGCCCACAGCCTACAGTCTGATCTCTGCAACATATGAGAAGCCACGGATGGTAGTATGGAAAAGAACGGACTCACCCACGTAAGAAACAAAAGGACTTTACACGGATACAGTGAGTAACCTAATACAACCCAGAGAGGGCGCATCATAAAGGAACTGAGCATTAACCGGCTGATTGGCTATCTGATTAATCAGACTGATTAACTGATTAACTGACAAAGGGGGGTGAGGGAGGGAAAGGCAGCATTAAGCACTTTATTTCTTCTGGTACCGCCATATAGGGGAGGCGAGAGAGAAAGGAATTGCCCTTTACCTGTTTTTTTCTTACAAAAACTTGGATGGTCAAACCATAAAGTTAAAGTTAAAAGCAAAAAGGACCTAGTTAACTCACTTTTTAACGGACGGTACATCTCGACACTTCTCTCCCACCCTCCCCCCATCTGGGATTTATCTCCAAGAAATTGATTCTTCCTTTTTTTTTCCCTTCTTCCTTTCCGTGGTTCTTTTTTTTTTTTTCTCTTCTCTCCCAATAACAATGTCGGGCCCGCAATCACTAAGATCGGCCAAGGACAAGGGTGGGGTAGCGGCTACTGCAGCGGCTAAATTGGAAAAATATGCTCATGCAGAGCATACCCCCAGTAAAAGCGGCCCCTCTCAGGCACCCCTGGCCCCAGGGAAAATAAATGCAGACAGAAGAAGCCAAGGTCCAGGAGGTGGGGCGGTAACCAAAACATTGGTTAACAAGAATACAGCCATAGTGGACACAGATCCAACAGTAAATGCTCCACCAGAAGAAGTTCCAACAATAAAAGACGTATTCTTGGTGGTGAATGAATGCAAAATAACACTGGGGGAGGTATGTAATCAAATGAAGGGTATAAAAGAGGAGCTGGTCTTGGTGAGACAGGAGATACAGAAAACCAACGAAAGAATATTGGAGGTAGAAGGGAGGATATCCCAAATAGAGGATAAATTGCACCCAGTCAAACAAAATGTCAAGGACCTAAAGACACAAACGAATAAATTTGAGGAAAAAATTGAAGAAATAGAGAACAGACTCCGGAGGGACAATATTAGGCTGGTGGGGCTCCCAGAAAGAAGCGAGGGGTCTCAGCCGATAGAATTTTTGGAGAACTGGTTTATAAAAATATTTGGAAAAGAGACTTTTTCACAGGCGTTTATGATAGAACGAGCACACAGAGTTCCTTTTAAACCACCGCCCTCTGGAGGGCGCCCTAGATCGATGCTTCTGAAATTTTTGAATTACCGCGACAAAGAGTCTTTATTGAGAAAGAGCAGAGAGATGGGAAATATTTTTTTTGAAGGCTCTAAGGTCTCATTTTATCCTGACTTTTCCCCTCAGCTTCAGAAGCAAAGGGTGGGTTTCATTGAGGTCAAACGGAAAATGCAAAAGGTTAATCTCACATATGGTTTATTATACCCGGCGCGCTTACGGGTGTCAGCGTTGGGTAGATCATTTTTTTTGACACTCCAGAGGCTACGGTACTATGGCTGGAGGAAAAAAAGCATCAACTATTAGCAGGGGAAGGAGGGGACACATAGTTTATAACCCAAAGTAAGAAGGGGCGGATATGGGGATTAATTTAAATCAATTTATCAAGCAAGTAGGAGTGGGGGGGTGGGAGGGGGGCACGCACACAAAGAGTGGAATAGGGCACAAGTTGAACACAGAGAGAAATGGTATGAGCGGTAATGAGGGGGGCGGGAGTGGGGAGGAGGGGAGAATGAATGCAAGTATGGCAGTAGTGGAACCGGTCACCAAATCAGCCCCTAGGGGATACCTAGGAAGGTGGGGGAAGGGTGGTGGGGTGGGGGGGAAAAGGGGGGCTCACGATTGGGAGACACCTCTGGGGCAAGAGATGGGATTCAGTATAGGGGGGATAAGAGATATATACACACAACAAGCACAACTTTTGGCAACATACAGGAAAACATGAATACCATATTATAGGGGATTGAGTAAGATGTCACGAAATGTAAAAGATAAAACACATATATCACAAGCTCTTTAAAGAGATATTAGGGGGAAAAGATATAGCCTTGATCTATATTAAGAGATTAAGACTATTCTTTTTTTTTCTCCCATTATTTATTTATTTTTTCTTCTTGGTGACTTGTTTGGTGTGTTCACTCAATTTTCAAACAGCACTTTATTATAGAGTGATTTTGGATCACAAAACATATAAATATATAAAAGTACAAATGAGTAATAAAACTCAGGGTAGAATCTTGAAAATAGGATCCTGGAATGTTCGGGGGATGGGGACACCAGCTAAAGGAGCAGTTGTCTTAGATGCATTAGAAGGGTATAGGGTGGGATTAATTTGTTTGCAGGAAACCCATTTTACAAATGACAGTAAAAAACAGATTCAGCATAGGAAATTTCAACATCAATTTCATTCAGTTCACACATCATACTCAAGGGGGGTGACAATCCTGGTAAAAGGGGGAGTGGGGTTTACTTGCAGGAGGGCCAGTATTGATGACGAGGGGCGCTATGTTTTCCTATATTGTGTAATAGAGAATAGGGAATATATCCTCGCTAACATATACATCCCTCCACCATTCAAACTAGAGGTTATGTATAAGTTAATGGACTTTATCCTGGATAAACCCGGGATACCTGTCATAGCAATGGGAGATTTTAACGAGGTATTAAACAAAAAAATGGATAGGTTCCCAATGGCAAATGTACAGGAGACTCGCCTATATCTGTTTTTTTCAAGAGACAGGGTTGTTTGATGTATGGAGGAAGAGAAATCCAGAGGGGGTACAGTTCTCCTGCTGCTCTAGCACCCATGCCACATTGTCCAGGATCGATTTAGTCGTGGGCAATATGGAAGCCTCTCAAATAATTGGGAAAATAGAATATTTACTGCGGGGAATATCAGATCACTCTCCGGTGACAATAATGGTAAATCTAGAGGGGAGAAGATCCGTTACGGTATGGAAAATAAGCCCCCTATGGTTCGAACTAATGGGAAACCCCGAGGAGATAATGGCAAAAATAATAGAGTTCATAGATTTTAATGAGGGAACTGCAACACGGGGGGTAATGTGGGACACGCTGAAAGCCTTCCTCAGAGGTATATGTATCCAACAAGTGGCGAAAGCAAAAAGGATTTTAAAAGAACGAGAAAATAGAATTAGAAATGAAGTAGCGAATACCGAAAAGGAATATATAGTAAATCCAACAGAGGAGAGGAAAATAATATGGTTATATAAGCAACAGGAATACAAAATGGAGCTGTTAAAAAAATCAGAAAATAAGAGAATGTTCCAAAAACAAGCGGCATATGGGGAGGGGGAGGGGGTGAGAAAAATGTTGCCCCATTTAATAAGAACAAATTCCACTCCATCTGCTGTTCCGGCCATCAAAAGAAGTAACGGTGACATATCCACAAATGTGACTGAGATATCGGACACATTCAGAGAATACTACGAAAAACTATATAAGTCCCAAAGAACAGCAGGAGGAGAGGAATAGAAACGCTTTTTTAGAAATCTAGAACTGCCCTCTCTCACAGGAACGGAGATGGAGCAAATGGAGAAACCAATAACACTAGAAGAGGCTCAGATAGCAGTCAAAGAAATGGCGAATCAGAAGTCCCCGGGACCAGACGGGTTACCGGCAGAGACTTATAGATATTACGGGAAGGTGTTGCTCCCAGAACTTAAAAGTATTTAATGAGGCCATGGTAGAGGGGAAATTACCTACGTCAATGATAGAGGCCACGATAATAGTACTGCACAAGGAAGGGAAGGATCCATTGGAAGCTTCATCATACCGGCCTATCTCTCTCCTATGTGCAGACGCTAAAATCCTGGCTAAATATATGGCTAGCAGGTTAAATAAAATAATCTCAAGACTTATACATCAGGATCAAACAGGATTTATTCCAGGTAGATCAACCAGTATAAACATCAGGAGGGTATTCCTTAACCTACAAATACCCATAGAAAACAGTGGCAATAGGGCAGTCATGTCCTTGGACGTGGTCAAAGCTTTTGATAGCTTAGAATGGGAATACATCTGGTACGCACTAGAGGTCTTCGGGTTTGGCCCCATCTTTATTAGATGGATTAAAATACTGTACAGCGACCCTAATGCAAAAATTAGAGTCAACAATGAATATTCAACAAGGGTAAAGATGGAAAGAGGCACGAGGCAGGGGTGTCCACTGTCACCCCTGCTCTTTGCATTGGCAATGGAACCGCTCGCCACAGCCATAAGAATGGACAGGATAATGAAGGGATTTATAAGACCGATTAGAGAGGAGAAAATTGCTCTCTACGCGGACGATGTTCTTCTATTCCTAGGAGATACAGGCCACTCCATTAGACGAGCAATGACTATCTTCGGAGAGTTCGGCAATATATCTGGACTGGTAATAAATCGGGAGAAATCAGCCTTGATGCCGATAGACCCAATGAGGAACCAGGTCCAGGAGGAGATCCCACAGTTAGACACAGTGGGGAAAATGCAGTATCTAGGTATAACAATTGCACAGGATCTCAATAAATACATAGAGAATAATTTGGAACCATTGATACTTAAATTTAAAAACAAAATCGGAATCTGGCGGCACCTCCCATTATCGGTGGCAGGGAGGTGCAACCTGATTAAAATGGTATGGATGCCATAATTACTCTATGTATTACATAATACACCTATATGGGTACACAAAAAATGGTTTAAGAAGCAGACTCTGCAGCTGCCAACGAGAGAGGGGGGAATGGCAGTACCACATCCACGCTGCTACTTTTTGGCTGCACAATTGCATCATATTGGAGTTAAAATGGAACCAGGAGAGTATATAAATGGAAGTTTAATGATCCAAGGGGCCCCACATGAAACAACTATGGAGGTGATGGAGGCTAACTCATTTATCAACTTGACCCCTACGGTCAAGATGGTAACTAAAGTGTGGAAAGCCATAACGATAGCGGAAGCACAGGTGGGAGTGACAGAGTACGCTCCATTGTGGAATAACAGGAACCTTCAAGAGCTTGAAACAGTGGGAGAGATCAAAGAATGGGCAATAAACGGGATAACAAGATTGGCTCAGTTATACGAGGGAAGGACCTTAAAAACTTTCGCCACCCTGCGGGAGGAATATGAAATTACCAATAGCGCGTTCTACAGGTATCTCCAAATTAGGCATGCATTAAATACTCAGTTTATTAGAGCGGGACCAAATTGGATTAAGCCACGAATCTCTCAAAAAATAAGAGGAGGGATAGAGAAGAAAGGGTTTATTTCTGAAATTTGCCCATATATATGTGAGGAGAATATTGAGGGATCAATGCAGCTTAAAAGTAAAAAGAAATGGGAGGAAGACCTGGGAATTATAACGGATGACCAATGGAGGATGGTGCTGGAGAGAGGGCAAATGGTCACAGTCTTGCCAGCCCAGAAGATATCTTTTTTAAAGATGATACATAGGGCATATTATACCCCAAAAAGACTATTTAGATATGGTTGGAGAACGGATGCAGGGTGCCCCAGATGCCAGGACATGGGGGACTTATTACATATGTTATGGAGGTGCCCTAAATTATTTAGGTATTGGCTAGAGATTATCAGAATCATTAACAAGACATATGGGACTAGGTTGGAGATGGACCCTAGAACGTGCATATTGGGAATATGGGAAGAAAGGGGGAGGGTTGGCGAGCACTACAAAAGCCGTTATAAGGTGCCTTTTTCAGGCAAGAAAATAAATCGCCCAAAGATGGCACGCAGTAAACCCCCCAACAATAATCGAGTGGACTAACATTGTGACAGAAACAATATGGAAAGAGAAAACAGTTTATATCAAAAGAGGAAATATCAAGAAATTCGATAAAATATGGAAACCGTGGTTACTTGAGATAGGATATCCGGTATGAAATGTTGTGGAGCAAACTGGAAATCAAGGGTGGGTAGTGGGAGGGGGGTGGTAGGGAGAGAAGGGGAAAACAACCAATTAACCACTTAAGACCCGGACCAAAATGCAGGTAAAGGACCTTGCCCCTTTTTGCGATTCGGCACTGCTTCGTTTTAACTGACAATTGCGCGGTCGTGCGACGTGGCTCCCAAACAAAATTGGCGTCCTTTTTTCCCCACAAATAGAGCTTTCTTTTGGTGGTATTTGATCACCTCTGCGGTTTTTATTTTTTGCGCTATTAACAAAAATAGAGCGACAATTTAAAAAAAAATGCAATATTTTTAACTTTTTGCTATAATAAATATCCCCCAAAAATATATAAAAAAACATTTTTTTTCCTCAGTTTAGGCCGATACGTATTCTTCTACGTATTTTTGGTAAAAAAAATCGCAATAAGTGTTTATCGGTTGGTTTTCGCAAAATTTATAGCGTTTACAAAATAAGGGATAGTTTTATTGCATTTTTATTAATTATTTATTTTTTACTACTAATAGCGGCGATCAGCGATTTTTTTTCGTGACTGCGACAATATGGCGAACACTTCGGACAATTTTGACACATTTTTGGGACAATTGTCATTTTCACAGCAAAAAATGCATTTAAATTGCATTGTTTACTGTGGAAATGACAGTTGCAGTTTGGGAGTTAACCACAGGTGGCGCTGTAGGAGATGTGTGACCTAATGTGTGTGTTTACAACTGTAGGGGGGTGTGGCTGTAGGTGTGACGTCATCGATCGCGTCCCCCTATTACAGGGATGATGCGATCGATGCTGCGGACACAGAGAAGCACGGGGAAGCCGTGTGTACACACGGCTCTCCCCATTCTTCCGCTCCAGGGACGGATCGCCGCACTCCAGCGGCGATCGGGTCCGCGAATCCCGCGGTCCCGGTCCTGGAGCTTCGGACCGGGTCACGGGCGCGGCTGGGTACTAAAATCAACGTATATATACGTTGATGTGCCCAGCCGTGCCATTCTGCCGACGTAAATGTGCAGTAGGCGGTCCTTAAGTGGTTAATAGGGGTAAAGTCAAAGATTATGTTATGCGGGGAATGTGAAATGTTTTGTAAAAAGAAAATTATGTATGTAATCTGTTTTTTAAATATGAACGATAGCAAAATAAAGAGAATTAAAAAAAAAAAATAGATAATTTAAAAAATGTTTCATATGTATTTATTTATTTAACATTATTGCTATCACAAGGGGGCTTGCAAGCCCCCTATATAATAGCATTGGGCAGGTGGCAGCTCCTCTTTATGGAGACATCACGTCTATTAGACCCCAATGTTTCTCATGTCCTCCACTGCAGCTAACAAGCACAAATTGTTCTGCTAGAGTAGCCAAGAATTGACACCTGTGAACCCAGACATAACATATGCAATTTCTGGGTTCATTAGTTGCAGGGGGATCAGATAATTTATATTCCCTGGTTAGCGCCTGCTTTTGTCCCAGGCTCCCCAGAGAAACAGAATAGCATAGAAACCACTGCAGGTACCACCAGTAGGAGGGACACACCTTGAAAGCCCCAATTGTAAATTTATTTTCAAATGTTGCTCTCAATTTTAGCAACTTTCTTAAAATAATACTGGGTAATCTTGCCTGACAACTGTCTCCTAGTTTTGTTCCTACCATTGTCACCTCTGGTGAAGACTGCAAGCAGCAATGTTGTACAAGCATGCTATTGAGACTATGAGGAAGACATGACTGAATTGATGTGCAGAGAATACTGGTGTCAATGCATGTAGATGGGAAGGGATCAAAAGAGGCTGGAGGGGACATCCGGTTACGGCGCTGCATGGAGTAGCTGACCTCCACATCAGCTCCCGCAGCACGACCGAAAAACAGCTTAAAAAATTGGCCTAAGAAGCCACCCGAGTCCCCCTCCATGTCTGGGCACTCCACCCAGCACCCATGGACCATTTCGTCGAAGAATCAGGCGCCCGCAAGCTCACGGCCCAGACGGCTCAGCCGCCCCGGTCTCGGCCTACACTGCTTCGCGATCATCAGCACCGCTGGCGGACATGGAGGTAAGCGGTGACACCTCTCCCCCCCTTCTCCACACACATCCCTACCCCAGCAGGTAGGAGATAGCTCCACTGAATGTAGAGCCCAGGCTGTGGCTGCATTACTGACCCCCATGATTGCAGCGTCAGTGGAGAAGGCGGTAAATGCCGGGATTGCGCAAATCAAGGCCCAGCTGGGGGAACATGGCATGAGGCTAAATGAACTTGAGCATCGCCTCTCCAATGCTGAAGAGGAGTTTTTATCAGGCCCAGGCCACAGAACATGCCCAGGACAAAACTAACCAATACGTCCTACAGAAGTTAGACGATTTGGAGAATAGGGCCAGGAGAAGTAATCTACGTTTTGTGGGAGTACCGGAGTCATTACAGGCATCAGCACTATCAGACTTTTGTGCCCGGCGCATCCCAGAAGCCCTAGGCCTTTCAGGCCCTTGCACGGTGGAAAGAGCTCACCGCATGGGGGCCTTCAACTCGGATTGAAAGTCACCGCGTTCAATCATTGCCAAATACCTCAGCTACGCAGACAAGTCCCTTATTCTGCAATCATTCCGGCAATCCCGTCAACTTCAAATTGATGGCGTAAAAGTTTTGATTTTTGCTGACTACTCCATCGAAGTGTCAAAGAAGAGAAAAGCTTTCCAACAGGTCTCCACAGAACTTTTCAAACAACAAATTCAATTTTCTTTGGCCTTCCCGGCAATTCTCTGCCTCAAAGCACCAAATGGCGACCAACTGACCTTCCAGGACCCTGCGGAAGCAGAAGCCTTCCTACGGTCGCGTTTCGCAAACCCGCACCCGCAGACACCTTCTAAAGCCCCTCCACTCAACCGTCCCATGGACCAAAGGAGCCCTTGTAAGGATTCCCCCAAGCGCTTCAGGGCCTCAGCATTGGACTACGTCCGGCTCATCACGAACTGATCTGTCAGCAATGTAATTTCTTTCCCCCCCCTACTCACATCCCCCCCTACGGGGATATACGGTGCCCTGACATGTTTTATTCACAGCCCGCTGCGTTGCAGTCTCCTTTTACCCCCGTGGCCTCCACACAATGATGGACATTTACCACCCTGCAACAGGTCCAGGTAGAATTATTCACCAATATGGTCTTCTGATTTCTGATTTATCTATGCATGCAATTGCACCTACCTGATGTTATTGTTACATTGTTTTACGTATCTGAGCTTAGTTAATTTTTTTTTCTTCTGCTATAAATGCCCGCCTGTTTTATCTCTCTGTCGTGTTCCCCCCTGGGTTTATACCATTATGTTCCATTGTTCAGAGTATTGCGCCTCCTGGTCTCACTGTACGCCACCATCTCCCTTTTCCCCTATTACATGTTCTCTGACCGCATGCCGCTGGACGCCTTGTACTTTGTTTCGGGCTCTCGGGTCACAGGTTGTCATGGTCGTGACATGGTGGCTGGCTCGTACAGTGACTCCATGTGGAAAAAAGGGAAGTACTCGCAATTGTTTGTGTTTTTTATTTCTGTTGCTTTTGTTCCAGGTTTCCCCTTTGCCACCCCTCTCACCCCTTGTCCCCCCTCCATGCACCAGTCTGCCCCCACCCTATGCTCCACCACCACTCCGCGACGATGGCGGTTACCCACCCCTTGCTTCGGCGACCACCCATAATTTTGAAATATGCGGTTTCCTCTCTACAACTACTACTCAAACCCCTTACGCAGACCCCCTAACATGAAAATAATCTCCTGGAATGTGAAGGGACTCAGATCACCTAATAAGAGACATCTAAAGAGGCTTAAAACAGACATCGCACTACTGCAGGAGACCCATCTGTCAGCATCTGACTTCCCACGCATGCAAAAGCTTTGGGTTGGCACGGTCCTAGGTTCAAAGGCCGTAGGCCGGAAGGCAGGCGTTCTCCTGCTGATCCACAACAACCTTCCCTGCTCAGTCCTCGTGGGTTAACTCAGACACCCAAGGTAGACTTCTCTTGGCACATGTAAAAATAGACAAGGAACTGGTTATCTCAAATGTTTATGCCCCTAACAGTCCCGGTAAATCCTTCTACAGTGGACTCTCTGCATGGCTCCTTTAAAACACTCACCTCCCCCACTTGATTGGAGGTGACTTCAAAGACACCTTCCACCAGGTTGATGACACGTCCTCTCCAAAACACTCTAAACCCCTTCCAGACCCTGGCCACCCCTCATTTTTCGCGTCCACTATGGACTCCCTTCAACTCCGTGACCTTTGGCGCTTAACGCACCCTGCGGACAGGGAATTTACTTACTCCACCCCCCCATGTCGTCTTCACCAGAATAGATTGTCTTTTTGGCTCGGACGACTTAATCCCCATGATATCGGCCACCGATATCCTTGATATAGCCATCTCTTACCATGCTCACTCGACAATCTTGACCTTCCCCCCCACCCCAAGATTTGGCGCTTTCCCTCTTACCTCCACAACCATGCTGATTTTCAACAATTCATGGAGAAAGCGTGGCTAGAATACTCCGAAGCTAACGCCCCTCATACAGACGACCCAAACCTTTTCTGGGACGCCAGCAAGGCATTCCTCAGAGGTCGGATCATCTCTTATGCTACCTCCTACAAAAGGAACACCATATCCCAGTACAAACTGGCTAGCTCCCGTCTAAACCAGGCACAAAAGGTTCTTCATACTTCTGACTCTCCAAAAAACAGGGACGAATGGCACGCTCCCAAGAGATCATTCGATACCGGGGCAGACACTCTAGAATCAGTCAAGAAAGCAAATTTAGATGCTACCCTCCACAAGTTTGGAAATAAATCGGGCAAGTTGCTTGCTAGACTTTGTAAAGGGTCCTTCAGACCCACCCATATCATGTCCCTGAGGGACCCCAGCGGCAACATTAGCACGACCCCTCCATCAATAAACGAGGCGATGCTTCATTACTACTCGGCCCCAAAATCACCCCCTCCCAATTAGAAGTCCTCAATGCTCCCATTTCTATCACTGAGATTTCTGACACCATCCACACACTTGCCCCCTCTAAGGCCCCCAGGACCCGATGGCTTCATGGGTGAATTCTATAAGACCCTACAAAATTTACTGGAACCCACCCTCCTCAAAGTATACTGCGGCGTGTGGTTCGGCGGCTCATACCTCCCCTCGGGAAACCAGGCCATCATTAAGCTACTGTCCAAAAAGGGGAAAGACCCCCTAAAACCTGGTTCATTGCCAATAGGCTCTGGGACAATATTCCTTCTCTCATTCATTCCGCACAATCAGGTTTTGTAAACGGCAACCTTGAACATTCGCAAAGTCATGCTAGCCATAGAAAACACTAAACAACACCCTACAGGTGATTTTGCCATCATAACCTTAGACGCCGATGTTGTAATATTAATATAGATGTGTAGGTATTTTATATATGATGTTATATTATGTATTGCATAATATATTATATTGCAATACCATATTGGCCAAGAATTCAGTTGAACTGTCCAAGCCAGCTGAATTCTTACATATCAAAAGGTACAGAAGACCCTTTGACGTGTTAATCTTATGCAAGACTACTAGGTGTGTGAGCTGGCCTGTTAACGTAAAAGAGTACATTGTTTGAACACATAAGGAAGCAAGACTACTCAGACCACAGGTAATCTAATTACTTATTAAAGAGAGCTAATTGGTATGCAAGGATGTATACAGTTGGCTCCCTAATATAATTGAACTCCTGCTGGGAGTAACAATTCACTGACACTCTGCAGTGAACTTTTTCAGTTCAGTCTTCAGATCAAGAGGTAAACACAAAGTTAATTCATTCAGTTGAAACAATTTATCTCTGCAGTAAAAAGAAGACTCCAGTAAGGACTCCAGGAAAAGTGGTGGGGGAGGAGGGGACTGGTGGGCGCGAGGGTAGAAATGGGGTGCGGTAGGGGGGGCCTGACTGGGCTGGAGGGAGCCGTTCGA